>JAOVYV010000002.1:16818726-16832192 GCA_025674545.1 Hassar affinis | reverse complement strand
CATCGTATTATCTCCTGGGAGATGCCTGTGTCGTTTCCGGTCAAAAATAAAATTGCTGGTTGAATAAAAGTAAATTTGCATCAAAATTTGCCAGGGGTATGAATACTTTCGTAATATATATCAAGCCCAAAATTATTCATATCCCTGGAAAATTTTGACGCAAATTTACTTTTATTTTTAGTTACATACAAATATTGTTGATATTTCCATAAATCCTCATGATGCACCCTGATTATTTTGTTATCTCATTTGTAGTGCATCAGAACATTCTGCTTTTGACTGAGGCTGTGCCTAAGGTATTTTTTTAACTCAAATAAAATAAATATTTTACAGTCACGACTCCAACATGAACTGAAAAAAGTCCCCAAGCTGCAGAAGTTCTGGAATCTTATAAAGAAGAACTATGATAAAATGGATCTGAAGGATGCTGAGCAGTATGAAGCTTTTCTTCATCTTAATTTCAAATTAACCAACACATCTAAAGTTCTAGTGATATTCATACTCATTACACAACTTTACTTTGGCAGAGCCAGAAGGGAACGGACCTTTCTCTCAGCACTCATCAAGAAATTCCTTAGTGTGTTGATGTCCATCCCAGAATCAGGTAAGTGTTCTGGTTCTGACACTGCTGGCTTTTCAACAGAAAACTCAGTTTTGGTTAGCAGATATCTCGTGATGTAGAGTCAGTCAGGCTGGGCGGTATGCTGACATTTTAAAGCATATCAGGATATAAACAGAGTGGGATCATTTATATTGAGATTTAAACTTTTTAAAATAAAGTTCCGTTTTAGTTTTGTGGAAAGCCTTTTCCTGCTCTCTCACTGTCTGCTCCGGGCTCCACTGCGCCGCTCTGTTAGTAACCCCGCCCCCATTGCGTTCTTCCGCACACACAGCAATATTCTGTCTTGCAACATAGAGGGGGATAATGCACAATTTGTGCATGAAAACAACTTAGTCTATAAAAAGAACTATGGTTCGGTTATTTGGAGGTGGTTTGGAAGTCACAGGTCAGATGAGCAACAGAATCGCATTATCTACATGGAATGAGGGTGGCATGGTGGCTCAGTGAGTAGTACCGACTTACAGAGAGAAGGTCCTGCGTTTGATCCCAGGTAGAGCATTGTGGGTCCTTTCTGTGTTGAGTCTGCATGTTCTCCCCGTGCTTATGTGGGTTTACTCCGGGTACTCCGGTTTCCCTCACAGTCCAAAGACATTTAAGTTGAATTGGACATACATAATTACCCATAAATGTGTTTGACATTGAGCTTGTACTGATGAAACGTGTGTATTAGTGTAACCTAATTCTTGTCATGAATAGCCATAGACGTTGATATGCCATTAAATAAACCAATAAATAAATCTGCAGGAAATGCTGAAAGGAGGTAATGTCGAAAAACTGAAGTATTACCAATGTTTTTCACCACTTACAACAGCGACACAAAATGCCATATGAAGAAATCGTTTAACTCCAAGGTACTATTACGGTTATGAAGCGTTTGCGGCCCATTGCTCCTAAACCGATTCAGACGCCATTGCACGCTTCATTTGCCCACGCTGTGCTTTATGAAATGTGCAAAGTGGCATGGAAGTTTTTCCTACTTCATAAAAAATGTCAAGATGTCCAGTCGTGAAAAAATGAGGACCTGGATATACAAGTTAAGGTTAATCATGCATCTCGTTTATCATTTGTTACAATGATAAGCTGCAATGTGTAACTGCCTGTCTGGTCTATACATTGTAGTTACTCTGAATCCTGATGTTGAGATGGAGACACACTACTCTGCCCACACTACTCTGTATGCTAACACACTCTTAATCCTTTCTGTCAGTCACTGTCTCTCTGCTCCGTATGGAGGTGCTGGCTGTGGCATACACTCGTCTGTGTCTTCAGGGTACTCCCACCGTCCGTATTATCTCGTATGTGAGCCCTGATTCAGTTTTTTCCTTTTCTGTTTTAGGCCCAATCTCCATGGAGAAGGTCCACTACTGCGAGAGATTCATCGAGCTCATGATTGACTTGGAGGTAAGATGGTTGTTATGGTGACAAGCTGATGCAACCATAGTAGAAGCTTTAGTAATGCTACTGCTCCACCTTGAAAAGTATGACACCGCATGCATGATGAATAAGTTATGAGTAAATTATAGGACAAGTTATGGAAAACTACAGGACCTGGTATGCTTGTTGAACTGACCAGGCTTCCCAGAATGACTGAGTATATTCCCTGCAGTACTGCAGTAATTACTGAAAACTTTAGCTAACGTGATTATTAAATCTCATTCTCTTTCTGTGTAAGTATGGCACAACTGGGAAAACATTTAGTAATTTTTTTCATTCTTTAGTGACATTTTGCTAACTGCAAAAACGACAGAAACATACTATACATGAAAATACAGTTTGTATGTGTGCAGCTGGTTAAAAAGCTACATTGATGGTCACATACACCGATAACATTAATACCACCTGCCTAATATTGGGTAGGTCCCCTTTGTGCCACCAAAACGGTTCTGACCCATCAAGACCTAGACTCCAAAAGACCTCTGAATGTGTGCTGTGGTATCTGGCACCAAGATCATTTAAGTCCTGTAAGGTGCAAGGTTGGACCTCTATGGATTTTATCTGTTTGTCCAGCACATCCCACTGATGCTCACCTGCTGTATGGTCCTGCTTCTAACACATCAACTTCAAGAACTGACTGCTCCCTTGCTCTCTGTATATCCCACCCCTTGACAGGTGCCATTGTAATGAGGGTTTAATGTTATTGTTGATCGGGGTATATGCGCAACAAAGCGAACCAATAAGAGACAACACAACTTCAGGCCTATGTTCCACCATGTTTGTTTGTTTTGGTCACTGAAATCCCATTTTAATTTCTTTTTTTTGAAAATGAATGTGTAGTATATTGGTTCCAAGCACCTTCTGATTGTTCGTTTGTTAGATGTGAAGCACCTCCTGAACCTGGCTTGTAACTCACTCACTCACTCAATCACACTCATTCACTCACGTTTAGCACCCAGAAATGGTCCACAAGCAGGTGCTGTTGTGCTTCGCATCAAATGACGCTCGCTTTTCTTTCTTTCTTTCTTTCTTTCTTTCTGTTGAACAACTTCAGGTCAGTGTTATCCTGATGCAGCTGAGTCTAAATGGAATTTACTGTTTATTTCTCATCATTTTATTTCACTCTTGTAGTGTACTGCTTATAAGATTTGAGACAGGATACGGTCCTTGTGAATGGCCAATTTTCTCCAAAATTGGCAGTTTGTACTTGCTCAGTCCTTATTTGCTCTGCCTTCACTTTGCACCGTTTCAATCTCAGCTCAAAAGCAAGGCTCTTAAACTTGAATCCTAGAGGATTAGAGTGCTGCACATCCTGCTGTAGCACATCTGATTCAAGGTGATAGCTGAAGTGTGTATTGTTTCAACTATGATTGGAGTTTGAGAAGTCTGATCAAGTAGACTGCTGCATTTAGATAGAAGTGAACCAATTTGAGTTAAATAGCATAAATCACAAGGTATGGGATATTTTACCATATCTGACTGTGTGTATTCACATATACTGTACAGCTGCACTATAGCTGGTAAGGCTTTTAGCTCCTTAATAGCTACTTATTGTATAGGGTTGTATGGAAGTGCCTAGTTGTTTTGCATGAGTACCTAAACCTCCATTGTCTTTGGCAGGCTCTTCTCCCAACACGCCGCTGGTTCAACACTGTGCTGGATGACTCTCACCTGGTGGTCAGCTGCCACCTGTCCAGTCTCACAGAGCGAGAGAAAGAAGGTCACCTTTTCTGCCAGGTTGAAACTTTGTGTATATTTATATAGCAACTGACATATCATAGGCATCGAGGCATCAGTTAGTAATGGCTCAAGAGCTCATGCTGTAACTTTTTTAGGAAGAGCTTGTGAGCTGTGTTATAACAGTGTTTACTTTCATGTAGCTGCTGGACATGTTGAAGTTCTACACAGGCTTTGAGATCAATGACCAAACTGGCAACGCCCTCACAGGAAAAGAGATGACGACTCTTCACTATGACCGGATAACTTCACTGCAGGTAATGCTTTCTTATTACACAGCATCTCCCTGACGTAAAGATTTGTGTTTGCGAACAACACACACGTGACTCATTTTAAATAAGCTTGGTGGCTTGTTTTATATTTCATGCTATATTTTATGTCTTCCTAAAATCTTCCTAAGGCATACAGAGAGCAACCTTAATCAAACCCGGGCCTCCGATGCATCAAAGCCTGTTTAATGTTGCTAAATTTAATTAACGGTGGTTTACGTATTCTGGGCTTTGATAGTTTATTCTCCCTGTACCTGCTTCAGATAAACATCAGTCAGTGTTCTGCTCTCTGATTCAGGATTAGATTTGGGGTTACCCTGTGTAGTTAATTACTCCTGGCTCATGCTGTTTTAGAGGCATATTATAAATGCTATATCACATCACGTTGCATGATTCTTTTACAGAGAGCTGCTTTTGCACACTTCCCAGAGTTACAGGATTTTGCTCTCTCTAATGTAGCAGCTGTGGACACTCGGGAGTCGCTCACCAAACATTTTGGTCATCTCAGGTAAGAAAAGTGTTGTAAAAAATTGTAGTGTAGCAACCATTCCAAGAACAGTGATGGATATGCGCACCACTGAAAGCACTTTAATATTGTGTCTGTATGTAAAGTTGCAATATTAATTTACATTTATGGCACTTGGCAGACGCTCTTATCCAGATCGACTTACAAGAGTGCTTAGTCATTAACTTGGAATATCCAAAGCTAAAGCTGGTAGACCTGAATTCAAGCTACTTTGAGCTATGTTACTGCTAGAATTTTAGCCATGTGTACTATCTGTTAAACATAAGTCCCAGAACCCAAGTATTCCTAAACTACACAAAACCAGTGACAAACAAGACATAGAGAATACAATAACTGCTATAAGTGTGGCAACAGCTTTGAGTTAGCGCTCATTCAAGTGCTCTCGAAATAGGTGGGTCTTCTGTCGGATAATATTCATGGTCAGTCAGTGCACCAACTACAGTGTAGCTAGCCGTTCTTAAAAATCTTCTTGGTTCAGTTAGAATGCTGTCCATTGCTATAGATTGATTTGCATGTGTGACCCAGCCTTGGTGGTGTTAAAGCTTTCCTTCATCAAAGGAGAGGTATCCTCAAGAGATGAGTTAAGTTAAGCAAGCAATCTAGGAGTCTTTTGCCTGGTATCATTAGTTGCTAGTCAGAGCAGGTGTTCAGAACAATAGACAAGTGTTACAGACAATTCACGGTCACTTCACTATGGTTCCCGGGCATGCTGTTTTTACTGCCTCAGGGCTCATGGACAAGAGAATGAAAAGTGTAGTGTAGCTCCATGTGAGTCAGTACAGCTATATAGCTGTGTTCTCAATACAGATCTCAGAAAATGCAAATTCTGCTGAAGCATGCTGGCCTTTTTCCCTTTTAGCGTGCACACATTATACAAAAATCCTCTCCATCAGACGCTTGGGCTCTTGGGTGCCATTCAGGATGAAAGGTATTCGTCTTATGACTCACGGAGACGGCTGGCTCTTAGAAGCTCAGTCGCGGCAGGAGGTTTTGGATCAAGCACCCTTGGCTCAGGCAGTTTTGTGTAACCTATACGACTAATCCTGAATTCATTATTATTATAGGCACTGTCAGCTATTATGTATAATATTCTTATCAGGCTAGGCTTTCAAAAAGTGCTTAATGCAGATCCCTACATATGGAAGACGGAAAGAAACCTGTATAAAAAAATATATATCCAACATATTATATGCAGCATTGTTTGCAGACTTGCACCTATCCCCATATTGTATTTTATCAGAGTTAAATGGGCATGTCGCATTGAGAATTACAACAGTTTACTGGCTTGCTAAGTGATAGGACTCGGGACATTGAACACAGGCTCATTGCAACTGAATGGGAAGCTGTGGCTCATTAATTTAATCGATTTGTAAGAGCCTGACAATAAACTCTTTAAACAGCTGCGTTTGTCAGACCATAATAACACTGCCACACGGTAAAGCCTGCTGTCTCTTAACAGTGTGTGTGTGCATGCAGACAAAAGAGAGGAACAGGGGGATCAGCAGGGTTCGACATAAGCAATGGTCCCTGTGGCCACTAAAAAAGTATGTTGGGAAAGGTGGTTGGGCTGTTAGTGGCCCATTCAGGGCAGCGACAGTGTTTTCTCCAATCACAGTCATTAGTCAGTTTACCTGTGATGCTACTTGGCTGATGCTAATCCTCAATTTCATGACAAGTCCACAGTTTTCACAGTAAAACACTGATCTACTTACATTAGGCATTGGATCAGTGTTGGGGCAGTGGTGTTTCTAAGACTTTTTTTTTACACTTTGGGTGAAAGAGACCCAGCTATTCATTCCTCATTCACAGTTCAAAAGTAATACCAGTTTAGTAAACTTCGTGCTGTTACCCATTACTGCTAATAAGACTGAATAGCCTATGAAACAGCTACAGATTAATTCTCCAAAGCCTATTTATTGACACAGTTTGTTTTTACCTTGCAGGTGTGACAGTAGTAGATTTCCTTTTGAAAGAAATCTGTTTTTACTCCAATTTGACTCTGTAAATTTTTGGTCTTCTCCCATTTCCTGCAGTCCCAATACCCTTCACCAGGTGGCATCATACCTGTGCCTTTTACCTGAGCTTCCAGAAGGAAAAGACACATCCTATGATAAAGAGATGCTTTTAGAGCTACTGGTAAGTTTGAAATCATTTTATTTTATATTGTTCTTATTATTTAAGATCTGTCATTTATAATATAAGAATAGTGTGAGAGGTTTTTGTGCATCCTGTAGTTAATTGATGATGTTGACCTTGAAATGCAGATTAAGCTCTCTTTTTTTGGCTCCTTCGTTTTTTTTTTGTTAATCTAATTAGAGTTTGATGTTCTTAGAAGAATTAGCTAAGTGGTCTGTGTGGAGAACTAGATGGATGTTTCTCCCAGGCCTTTTCTGATTGCCCCCTAAACTTCCTCTCCAGCTCCTCACATACTCGCATAAAAAGCCCTTTTCAGTGCAGTCATCAGCACAGCACCCCTGTCCTGATTTGTCCATAATTACGCTGTCCTCCAGAGGCTCAGGAGACACTTTGCTGTAATTAACTCACTGTATTGTTGGAGCCAATGTCAGTTTACTAATTTAAGTGGCCTGTGTTGCCCCTGGCAATTGAAGTCTCAAAGAAGAGGCTTTCATAATGTATGTATTACAGGTCATGCATGTGATAATGTACACTGTTAAGCTTCAAAAGAATACACTTCCTACACAGCCTCAGAGAAATTGATTTATTTAATTGTATACAAGGGGAAAGATGGAAAAAAAACAGCAAATGGTTATGATGTGATTTTTGTAGCATGGCTTTCTGGGAAAACCTGCAGGTGTTAACACAGCATGTATCCAGCTTTAGTTCTTTTGTTTTGTATCCACAACTGGTTTAGGATAAATATCAGTATTAGATAGTCATTTAGGGTATTCTTATACCGGCTGCTGCTGTTTCCATTTTTTAGCACAGTGTACAGATGAGAAATCGGGAAGCTTGATGCCTTGGATGCTCAGCAGGCAGCTTCACACTTCCATATTTCTCAGTTGTCTTCACACACATTTTTATTTCTTGGGTAGGGTGTGAAAGACACACACACACACACACACTCACACTGTGCCTTTCTGTCTGAGCCTCTAAAAAAGACAGAATGTGCCATTCCTGAAATTACCAAATTAGTGTCACCTAGGTGAATGTTGTTTTCCATATGTCACTGAACCTCTGAGCAGGGCCCTCATTCTTCTGCCATGCTTCTACCTTTTAGGTCACAGCTTGATGGTTCTTAGTTGTAGGTCAAATGACAGTCTCATTGAAGTCGTACACTTGATATTACTAGCTGTCTTGGCTGATTGGATACATACAGGAGGTGTGAGGAGGGGTCTTGTGATCTCATCACTCAATGAATCTCATCACTATAATGAATGGCATTACATTTTGATGTGTCACTAACATCAAAGCATCAAGTCACCGCTTTTGCCAGGTTCACAATTCTACTCCAGAATGGAGCTACATTTGAGCTGTCCAGCTACACTGCAGTGTATATTAAAGCCACTCTTCTTGCCATTCAGAGCTCTGGATATTAATGTAAAAATGTATACATGTCTATACATTATTCTTTATTTATAACAATATAAATGTTGTTATATAATTGTTTAATTACCAAATGTTATCAAGTAGCTAAATATACAGTACATTTTGTTTGATTTCGAGGTTAGGTATTAGCTAGTGTTGTTGGGGCTGATTTTATTCCATCTTCAGGCTGCTTTTGACAGATTTCCCATTGTAGATGCATGAACATACAACATTTAAACAGCTAACTTTGTCTCCTGTTCTGTTGTGATTGGATCACCTGTGACTGATCTTAGTACCATGTCTGATCAGGGTCTGATATTATAGGATGTATTGTTCTGAGACAGCCGGCAGTTTTGCTCAGCGTCGAGGCTGATAATATATATGTTGAAATGTGCTCTAACCTGATTCCCAACAGTTCTACAATTCATTCACCTATATGTAGAGAGGATCAACATAGGACAGGGTTTCTGAACTCACATCTTTAATTAACCCAATTTGTTTCTCTCTCTTGCAAATGCAGGTGTCACGTCATGAGCGGCGAATCTCACAGATTGAGCAACTTAACCAGATGCCTCTTTATCCAACCGAGAAGATTATCTGGGATGAGAACATCGTCCCCACCGAGTACTACTCAGGAGAAGGTTTACAGCTTTCTTCACTGTGACACAACATTATACACAATGGAAGGTGAACCAAAAAAAATCTAAACCTCATGTGACTGTTGTACAGGTTGCTTAGCTCTGCCGAAGCTTAATCTCCAGTTCCTGACTCTTCATGATTACCTGCTGAGAAACTTCAACCTCTTCCGCCTGGAGTCTACCTACGAGATCAGACAGGACATCGAAGACGCTGTGTTGCGCATGAAGCCATGGTAATTAACAAAAGATTCGATGCTGATTATGTAGTTCTTTGTGGATTTCTTGCTAACACTGCTTCATGTCTGCTGTAGGCAGTCAGAATACGGTGGAGTGGTGTTTGGTGGATGGGCCAGAATGGCACAGACCATTGTGTCCTTCTCTATTGTTGAAGTGGCGAAGCCTAACATTGGAGAGAACTGGCCTGCTCGAGTCCGTGCTGACGTCACTCTGAACCTCAACGTGCAGGACCACATCAAAGCTGAGTGGGAAGGTCGGTCTGTTCTCTTATTATGTATATTTATACACATTTTAAAAATCAATTACATTCTATTTTTTAAGAGGATGTAATGGATTATTAATGGAAATTACAAATCCTGGAAATCCTTACATTCTCTATATAAGGACTGGAATATAACACAAACTTTCATACCAACTAAACATTTAGTCCTTAAGGGACATTGCAATCCTTACTCTTGGCAGTAGTCAGCTCAAGGAAGACAATAATGTTATACAATAATTGCCTTTTGTTTAAAATGTTTAATTTTAAACAAAATTAATATTGCTAGTAGCATTTTTTTTTTAATTGAGGCTTGGCTTTAGATGCATACTTCCTGCATGAGTGCAAAAAAATTGGTCCTGTGAAAGAACACATTTAAAACAGTTTCTAAGTAAATAACGTCACTGAAGAGAACATCCAACTACAATTTCATAGCAGAATAATAAGGGGCTGATTTACTTTCCCTCCTCCACAGTTATTTAAGAAATTGACAAATTGGGGTGGAGTGCGGACTTTGCAGAATCTGGTATAATCTAAGACGTGTTAAAAATAATGCAGTGTGCTTTAGCATTTAGTTAGCATATTTGGCTAAAATTCACAGTCTTCATCCTTCTTAGATTTGCATGCACATCCCTTCATCACTCTTCATGAAATGCTTTCCATATACATCCTTTATGTTCTCCTGAGCCTTTCAGTTTGTGCTCATTCAAGACCTTGGTCTCTTTCCTGTCTTTTTTCATCATAGTGTTAGTCATGCTGTTTTTATGATGCGTCAATGAGTTAACACGGTATATACTGTGGTTCATAACGTGTTAACAGTCAATAGGGACATCGGCACAATAAAAGTATGTAAAGTTGGGGGTGTGGTGGTTATTAAGTACAGGATACTGACACAAATAATTATGCAAATGATCTTCAGGTAGCATCCTTATTAATATATTTGCATTAATGAATAAATATTGAAAATATTGAAATATTGAATAGGAATCAGGCTCGCAGCCCTCAATTCATTAAATAATATAGCACTAAATCTGTATTATAGGAACTGCTACATTATAGGAACTGCTGCTGTTTAGCTTACTAGGGGAGATCAAGTAAATATCTGGAAAAATGGGTCTGGTTTATAGAGAATTCATCAGTCTTTAAATGTTCAGATACCCAGATTGTACCAAGCTGTAAATGCACCGTCTGTTAACAATTGAGGAAATGTAGAGTTTGCTGTTTTGGGGCAGAGAGAGAGCACCTGCAAATCAAAGTAATGCCTAAATAGATCTGTTCTCTCAGTGCCATTTTGACTATTACATTTTTTTATGAACTGGGGACCTTGAACAGAAAAACTTGCCAGTCCAGTAGTTGATGCAGATCTAGAGGATATACTTTGCACTTTAAGCCAAGCTTGAAGGACTGTATCCCTGCCAGTGTTATATAATCTTTAGATTGACTGCCCAGTAATGATATTTAAATTTAGGCAAGGCCATCCCACCCACTGCTTTGTCTTTGCAAAAGTTGTCTATGTATTCTCTAGTTTTTTTATTCCAAATAAATTTCAGCCAAACAGACTCAGTTTGAATAAAACACACTGAAAAACACACTGGGGTAGGAAATTAGGTATACGCTAAAATAAGTAAAGGAACTTATGGAGGTCAGTCATCTTAATAGAGTTAATTCTTGCTGCTAAGGATAAATTTAATATTGACCACTGAGCTGGACATTGCTATGAAATGCTTTCAATAGAAATTCAGTACCAAAGTTCAGTACTTAAGGGACACCCTTGACATGTAGGGCAGTGAAGGTGGACAGTAATCTGACTGGTGGTTGTTGGGACTTACTGTAAGTTCTTACTTAAGTATAGAACAGGTAGTCTCATTCTGGCCTATTCCCAGCTCTTGTACATTTCCTTTTATGATTGTGCTTTCCATTCCTCTTTGTGTTAGAGGTGGGAATTGTAGGTTGACAGTGAGTTTGAATAATTACAGGCTCCAAGTATAAAAGAACAGTGTGTGCTGACTGAGCTGTTTCTTACCCTGTTCTTTTCTTCATTGTGCACTCTTTATTTCTCTTCAGGCTTGCGTAAACATGACGTTTGTTTTCTGATCATGGTGCGGCCCAACCTGCCCTATGGCACTCGCTTTGACCGGCGTCAGCCCTTTATGGAGCAGGCAGGCCTGGTGTACGTGAGGGGCTGTGAGGTGCAAGGCATGCTGGATGACAAAGGCCGGGTCATTGAGGAAGGTAGGTTTAATGTCTCCTCTGCTTTTTTTCTGCTCCTTATAATAACCCAAAGCCACTCTTATAGCCCCATGTTAGCAGCAATACAGAGGTGATGATGCATTGAATGGGACTGGTTGAAAGATGGCACTATAGTTCTATACAATGATATTTCACTGTAGGTCTTTGCATCAAGTACCAGATACATTTTGCATTGCATTTTTGGCTTCATGTAAAATTTATTTTAAGTACTGTATTTGAATTTTATTTATCAGTATAACTTTACCTGAGAAATGTCTTCATTGTAACATATCAACACCACAGCCAAAAGTATGTGGACACCTGGCTGTCACGCCCATGTGTGGGCCTTCCTCAGATTGTTGTCATACCATTAGAAGCACACACATGTGTAGAATGTCTTTTTTCTATGCTGTAGCATTAACATTTTTTCTTCACTGGAGCTAAGACCCAAAGCCTAACCTTAATCTGTTAAAGCGTGACAGTGCCTCTGTGCACAAAACAAGGCCCATAAAAATATGACTTGTCAAGGTTGGTGTGGGAGAACAGGAGCTGCCTGTTTTAATCCCCACTGAACACTTTTTGGATGAACTGGAACGTGATGCACTATAGGCTTTCTCACCTTGACTTCTCATTGCAACTTGAGAATGAGATGCACAACAAGCACATATGGCTACGA
This sequence comes from Hassar affinis, assembly GCA_025674545.1. Classification (NCBI taxonomy): domain Eukaryota; kingdom Metazoa; phylum Chordata; class Actinopteri; order Siluriformes; family Doradidae; genus Hassar; species Hassar affinis. The sequence goes on along the minus strand of JAOVYV010000002.1, from coordinate 16,820,019 downwards.
TGGGACCATACAGGGTACTTTCAGTGAATCTTCTCTGTGTTTGATTCAAGGTCCTGATCCGAAGCCCAAACTGAGAGGTGACACAAGAACATTCCGTGTCTGGCTGGACCCAAATCAGTACCAACAGGACATGACCAACAGCATCCAGACTGGTGCTGAGGATCCCTATGAGACTTTCAACATCATCATGAGGCGCAAACCAAAGGAGAACAACTTCAAGGTTAGTCACTCCATTTTAGTCCAGCCTCACTTTTTTAAATAACTCACTGTTATATAAATAACAGTAAACAAATAAAATAAATAAGTAAAGAGAAATACTTCCTGAAATTAATTAAAAAACATAAAATAAAGGGTGGGATAGAAAATAAAGAAATAAATAAGTACAATTTCTATAGTCAGTTTCCATCAACTGCTTCAGTAAATTTTTAATTTAAAACATGTGGCTCTCACTGAACTAAATGTTTTTCCTTTGCAGGCTGTGCTGGAGACTATACGTCACTTGATGAACACTGAGTGTGTTGTCCCTGATTGGCTGCATGACATCATCTTGGGATATGGTGACCCCGGGAGTGCCCATTACTCCAAAATGCCCAATCAGATCTCCTCCCTGGACTTCAATGACACCTTCCTGTCTATTGATCATCTTAATTCCTGTTTCCCTGGTTACACAATGAAGGTCACTGAGGAAGACCCAGCCAAACAGGTCCCTCCATTCAGGTCAGGAACACATTCTTCCTGCTAAGAGCTGACTGCTTCAAGAAGTCTTAGTGCTAATATTTGTCTATGTGCCTCTCAAAGCAGAAAAGGTTTTACACCAGGTTCAATTCTGATTTCCAAATTAAAAATGCAAGCTGTACCCTGTGCTTTCGTATAGAATCAAGTTCCCTGTGCAGAATGTCAAGGGGAAGAAGCGGAAAGCAGATGAGGAAGAGGAGAAAACCAAGGAAGATAACACACTGATAGTGGAGCCCCATGTGATTCCAAACCGGGGACCTTATCCCTACAACCAACCCAAACGGTGAGAGAAGATTAACTTTGCTCAGATATGGAAAGACATCATGACATCATCTTATATTTATATACAGGGCGTAGACAATGAAACTGAAACACCTGTCATTTTAGTGTGGGAGGTTTCATGGCTAAATTGGCCAATCTTCATTAATTGCACATTGCACCAGTAAGAGCAGAGTGTGAAGGTTCAGTTAGAGGGTAAGAGCAGTTTTGTTCAAAATATTGCAATGCACACATTATGGGTGACATACCAGAGTTCAAAAGAGGACAAATTGTTGGTGC
>JAOVYV010000002.1:16806693-16818626 GCA_025674545.1 Hassar affinis | reverse complement strand
GCCCTACACCATACTAATAAATTATTGTGGTCTAAAATGACAGGTGTTTCAGTTTCATTGTCTAACCCCTGTAGATTATATATTTGTATCTCTTTTCATTACTCCTGTGAGAAGCAGTTGCCTGTCTGGCTGATATCAGACATACTATACATTAGACATCATGACAGGCAACATTATTCACTGATCTTGGACATAATTGTTAATGGTCACTGTTAGCTCCTGAAAAAAAAGCTTTTTCTCTCACTCACCATTTTATAGAATAGTTGTGATGGCAAAATTACTTAGCATTGCAACACAATTGGGTAGAGTTATTGCTGAGACTTGGATCAGCAAGATGAAGTTTTGGAACCTAAAGTACTGCATCTTGAGGTAGAGATGAAAGAAGAACTAATTACTTCTAGAGCAGGTGGTCAGATGGCATTGTGGATAATGTAGGAATCTGTTGATTAAAGTCAAAATAAACCAACATGTTGATAAAAGAGTATACATGAAAAAATCCAACTCGGCTAAAGATCACATTACATAGATATAATACTCTAGTCGTTCAGGTTGGGTTCTTGCTTTAAGACACCATTCCTATTTTTATTTTTGTTTTATAAAGTACATTGACTTTCATTTCTCTACTTTAACTCACCCGTTATATACAAAATGTCAAGAGCTTTTGCTTTGAGCCTAAAGTTCACTCATCAGAGAAATTTAAATCATCATCTTCATACAATATGGACATTACACCACTCCTTTCAGCTTTTCTTTGAAATTGATATAAATTACATAGGGATGGGGATCTCCAGGGATCACCTGATATGACATTATCACAATACCTAGGTGCTGATTTGATTTGTATCGTGATGCTATAAATACCCTGGTTTGATTATTTTCATCTTGAACCATGTAAAACTGTCTCTGGTACGTCATTGGGCATATTTGCTATTTCTAAACAAAGTAATAATAAGTAAATAATCCGCTCTTACCCCACAGGATGCTGTGCTGCCTACCAATGTGGGAATAGTTTAGAGTGTGCCATGTGTAGGATTATAGAGGAATGGCAATGTACAAATAAAAAATGAATAAAGATTTTGGGTACATGAATTACCACACAAAAGAACTGTGAATTTCACCCATATCTGTAATTTATGCAACCCAAGACAGTATTATCTTGCTCCTGATGGTTGTGTTGCGTATTTCAACAGGAACAACATCCCATTCACCCCAACTCAAATTGAGGCTATTCGTGCAGGCATGCAGCCGGGTCTCACCATGGTAAGAGCAACGCCTTACCTTTATTTTACTCTTCTCAGTCATTTTCAGTCACTTCCTGTCTCGGATTGTTAATGCTGATTTAGTGTTAATTGTAATGCATTTATTTCCACTGTCAAAAAGCTGTTTAGTTTGTATCGCTCTGTTGCTTGGATGTTATTGTAGCTGGATATCAAGGCTATTTCTCATCGATATTCTCATCATTCATGTAAATGTGGGCGGAATCAGGATGAAGTGAATAATGGCTGTGAGAGGACTTCAGTAAATGAGCCACGGTGTCCTTGCTGGCCACGGAGTGTCTGAACAGGATGCTGATTGAGAGGCATCCTCAAACTGCTTATTGGTTGTTGGCAGGGGCTGTTGGCTGTTATTTATTGTGCAGTTCGCTGGACGTGAATATGGCAGGGATGGCTATCGACAGAGTTATAAACCAAGTCATCCTGCATGCCTGTCTCTCTCCACCTCGACTAACTGCTGGCATGCGTCAAGTCATTTTACAGCCAGAGCAACAGGCCCTGAGTTCCCCTACCCTGTATTGCATTGAGCTAAAAGATGCGTTCACAGTATTTTATGTTGTTATGTTTGCTTGTTGCAATGCTGATTACAATCAGGACAGTCCAAATAGCATGATAGGAAATGTAATTGGCTTCTGTGCTTAGATATTTTGGCATGCTATTGTATTATGATCAAGTAGTTTCTGCAACCTACATGTGGACAGTTTCAAAATGTTTTTATTGTCATGTGTCTTATTTATGGCACTGCTCTATACATCTGAAGCTTGTGATATGGCCTTTGTGCACAAGCAGCAATACTCTATCCAGCAGATCTAGCCAGAAGTAAACAAACAAAATGGAGGCTGCACTATCAATTGCTAACCGAAAGAACATTGGTTAAATTCACAGCAATAATGAGGGTGTAGGGGTGACATGAGCTGTGGTTCTGTTTTCTTTTTCAAAGCTGCATGCATTCTGATCTGAGGTCAAATGAATGCATATCAGATATGTATCAGCTTTCAGTACCACATGACATGGCTACTATATGACAATCATAAAACTGTGCATATGATGGAAAGTCTTGCCTGATGTGTGAATGTAGCATTTGATCTGTATTTTTCATTCTGTATTACTCATACTGTTATAAAGGCTTATTTAGGTGTCAAAGCTCTGTTTATACTATTCTCATCTATACCTGATTTACAGTGTAATTAAGGGTTCAGGGCAAACCACATTTCCTCAGTGCATTAGTCAGACTGCATGAACTCTGAACTTGGTAACTTGAACTTTATGCTGGATAACATCTATGCCCTGTTTTGTAATTGTCATTTGTTGTGATTTAACGCTCTCTGCAGGTTGTAGGTCCCCCGGGTACAGGCAAAACAGACGTAGCTGTGCAGATCATCTCCAATCTGTACCACAACTTTCCCGAACAGAGAACTCTCATTGTGACTCACTCCAATCAGGTAAAGCTTTGCATCTGCCTTCAGTGGCTGTGCAACCCTTAGTTATAATCACTGCATGATTGGATTTAATTTGGCAGCTACAGAAAAATGATGGCCTGAAATGCCTGTCGAAATGTGGAATATTTATATAACTGAGACTGTGTTTGTGGCTAGCAGACATACTGAGCAAACCCACAAACAAACCCACAGTTATGTATATGTGTATGTGTGTCCAGTCTCTGCGTATCCCCAGTGTATACTTACTGCTGGAATATTATACAAACTCACCGAATTATACAAAATAAAATGCACTGATATTGCACCATACTAAACTCAGCTTATGAGTGTATTTGTGTTTTTCTCCCACCCAGGCACTGAACCAACTGTTTGAGAAGATCATGGCCCTGGACATTGATGAGCGGCATCTCCTGCGTCTGGGTCACGGAGAGGAGGAGCTGGAGACGGAGAAGGATTTCAGCAGGTGAGACATTGAGGCAGGATATTGAAACCCAGCTGGTCACACAACAGATCAAAGCTTATAAACTTCGAGACCACTCAGCACCACCTTGTCCCCCCAGCACCATGTTTGTCTTCATTCTTCACGCTTGATGAAGGCAGCAGCCCTTTATGGAGTGTTTGATGTTTCAATTAGAGCTCCTAATTAGTGCCCTGAGTGTGGTCTGTGCTGTGTTTTACACAACCCAGACTCCTGCTGTCACTCATTTGAATAGCTTAAAATGACTCCTTGTTCCAGGTGACAGCATTGGCATATCTAATTGTGGGTAGGTGGATGTGAGCATAACTTAAATATAAAGGGGAGATGCTTGTGATTTTGTTCACAGACACATGTAGGAAGTAGGCATATAACAAAATATGAATGTGTTATTTTGATTGAACAGGTAATGTGTTTTAAACAGACGCATATAAGAAGTGAACAATTCTATTTTTTTTTTTTTATTCTTAAATTAGAATGCTTACCAGAGGTTCAGAGAGCATCTATTTGAGAGTGAAGGTGTTCACAGTATACAATAAAAGTTTCATAGGCAGATATGAAGCTTGTGGGACAAAAGACTGTTGTTTACTGTTACTGTGATTCTTTTTCAGTGTTTTCAGGCACAACGTGGTAACAATCATGTTTAACCAAACAAATAAAAAACAAGTTTCCTACTTAAGGGGTTTAAATCCTAATAGTGATATTTGGACAATTGTACAGATACAGATAATGCCGCTTCGTTACTCCACAGTAGGAAGCATGATTAATAGTTCATCCTTGTTTTTGCACAGTTCCACCTCAATTCAGAGTTAGAGTTTGAAGATATAGCATCATTATAGCTAATAAACAGACACTCTAGGGGTCTAAATATGGCCATTTGTCATCACCTGACATATTTTTCCATTGTCTCTGGAGTTCACAGAATGCACTAAAAACAGCATATCTTACAGTGTCAGAGGATATGATCATGCTGATTCAGTTCAGTTTGATAGCACTTTTATCAGTAGACATTGTCACAGAGTAGCTTTACAGAAATCCGGATATGTACTCAAATCCCCAGTGAGCAAACCATGGGTGACAGCAGCCAGGAAAAACTGCCTAAGACGAGATGAGGAAGAAACCTTGAGACGACTCAAAACCCAGATGGTTGATTTATGCAACATTACTCTTCTACAAGTGTATGCTGTAAATTCATAATACTGAGTGTGATGGGGTGCAGTGTGAGTATATTGTGAATAAAAGTACTGAGATGAGCACAGGACAGGGTTTAGGATTACAGAAGCAGCTCTTGGGCAGACGTCTGCAGGATTCAGGTGAGCTTGTCCACTGAAGCGAGGGTGAGACTTGGATATTGCCTTCATAACGGAAAGAGGAGGGAGCCTGTTGATGCAAGGTCTGTGATGATAAATATAACTGCATCTGCTCTGGACGGGCACGATTGCATTATGCAGATTGCACAAGAGCCAGACAGGCATGGAGGACGAGGGATAACAACATTCAAATTCCACCGAGTTTTCCGACCCAATGGCAAGAGGAAGGCGAAGGCAAGGAATTGAATCAACAGTGCAGATCATGATAAATTGAAGGCCGTTGGAAATGCAGTGATGACACTATAACTGATGGCGCTATCCAAACATTTCCAATTAAAAAACATGCTCCATGTATTAACAAAATTAAAAAAATATCCAGAGTTACCCTTTTTCTGAAACTGCTGTGCTCTTAATTAGAGGAAGTGAAAATTGTTTATGTGGTTTTTACCTAAAATTAAGTCAGTATGATGGAAAGTCTCCACTTTTCTTTTAATTAGGCATGCATGAATCATGCATGAACCCTGCCCTCAGAAGATTAGTGCTCTCTATTAATAGCTACATTACATTTGCATGCTCTTTCATTATATGGCTTTTCAATCCACTTTCCAATTTACAATAATGCATGTTTCAAGCTTTATAATTCAACATTACACCCTTAATTATTACTCAGTTGAATTACTTTAAAAGAATTCTCTGACAGATTGAGTGTTATTCTGGTGAGCTATGATGTGTGTCATACTATAAGCTGTACTGAGGAGGCTGTGAGATCAATTGTGCAAACAATTGGCATTTCCTCTTAGCTCTTGCACAGCATCAGTGGCCCCCTTAATAAAACGCCAGTGCATCAGGTGTCTGGTCTATGTTGTAGTGACTATACAGAAAACCTACTTGAGGTTATTCCTAGCTATTGTTTGATTTCAGTGTTTTTCCCTGTCTTCTCCATGTTGAGGATTGGTGAGCTGGTAGGTAGTTTCCACTCTTTCTGTTCATGTGGTCATCAGAGCTCTAACAGCATTGTTTTCCACCTCAGATATGGAAGAGTGAACTATGTGCTGGCTCGACGGCTGGAGCTGCTCAGAGAGGTGGCTCGCCTGCAGGAGAGTCTTGGCGTCCCGGGTGATGTGTCCTACACCTGTGAAACTGCTGGCCATTTTTACCTTTATCAGGTACCTGCACCTCTAAAGACCTTTCCGTTCCCCATGCTACATGTCCACTCAACAGAAACCTGCCTGTTTAATTGGGCTTCATGCACAAACATAAGAAGAAAATGGAAAGTCAACAAGCAGTCTTATGGAGAGCCTGGTGAAAATCAAACTCAACATTTAGGAATACAGAAAATAGCAGATTTACAGGTAGAGGACATAGTACGCACACAGGGATGCAGTTCTGAGAGGATGAGAGCAGCAAATACCATCTGCCATTCTCTACAGAACCCAGTAGCTAAGCCTGATCAGGTTTCAGACATCTAAATCCAAGAAAGTCATCGTCAGCATGCTTGTGTCCTCTAAACAGAACTGTTATTTACTTATTTATTTTTGATCCTTTCCTCCTCGGTTTTCACTGAATCTGTATTTCCCATCTTTCACTTCTCAGGTGATATGAGATACATATACTCATATCAGTGACACTCATGCTTAGAGCTAAACTGTGCTAAAACCTGCAGTCTGACATACAATACATGCTACTAATTACGCTGGGTATTCATGTAGCTATTTGGGTGTTTTTTTCCTGCTTGTTTAACAGAGATATAGCATACAAACAAACTCACACTCTTTCCTGCAGGTTATGTCACGCTGGGAGGAATACACAAGCAAGGTCAGGCCCAAAGCTGGCCGGGAGGTGAGCGTACAGGACGTGGCTGATCACTTCCCTTTCCATAAGTATTTCTCAAATGCACCCCAGCCTGTATTTAAGGGACAGAGCTACCAAGAGGACATGGACATTGCTGAAGGCTGTTACCGCCACATCCGCAAGATCTTCACCCAGCTGGAAGTAAGTGAGTTGTGCACTTACTTGTGCACTGCAAGTGTTGATTCAAAGTCAGCTGGATATAATGCTTAAAAATCTGTCTCATTACATAAATAATATGGTTAAACGCACACAGAGTAAGTAAAATTCATTGTGAATGTGGAAAAATAATGAAAAAGCTTAGTGTGTCCATGTTAGTGTGGACTAGGTCTCAGATAAGCAGGAGATCATCCGCATGCATGCACATTCTTTCACTGTGAATCCAGACAGCTGGCATTAAATAAGGTCATGAACAGTGAGAACTCAAAGGATGTATTATAACATTTTGCTTTAACAAACTCAAACAAAATGTCACCCAGCTTTCTCATCACCTGATCAATATCCCTTTTCATACCTTGTTCTTTTGCCATTCCAGCCATCAGGGAGAGGCCTGTTTTTATACAGAGATAACAATAGCATTACCCTCTTATGGGAGCACTAGCCTTAAAAAAAAGCAATAACTGATTTATTGGTTTGAAGTAATATCTCTGCTTCTTCGTGTGTTCATTTCCCAGAGCTCATACCAGCCCACTGCACTGACATGCTTTCTTTGTGAAAGATTTTTTTTTTTTTCTTATCAAAGCAGAATAAGAGAGACCACACTGCCAGTTATGTTCTCCCTCTTTGATAAGCCGTCTGCTGACAGCGAGACATGGCTGTAATAGATGTCTGGCTCTTGTATTTTAAAAACACGCTGCAGCAGGGCTGCTCTGGAGCATTTTGTTGCACAAAATCACATTCCAGCTTCAGCAGAGGAAGTGGTTTGGATCTTGTTTGTCCTGCAGTGATGGTCCAGGGTTAAAAATAATCCTTCTTAATATTTTATGATTTTAATATTTTAAAAAGAGTTTAATATTAAATTTAAAATAGTAACACCCCAAACATTTCTGGTCCAGTAGTAATCATAAATGAGTTTGCTCTTCTCCTTGTGTCTGTGACAGCAGCACAGTATTACTAATCATAATCAGCTGCAAGCCTGTTTTCCTTTGAATTTTGTTCAGTGGTGTAAATGCTATCCAGCAGCTAGCACTTACCTATAAGGCAGAAGGGCAAAGGTTTGAGAAGATTATGATAACTAGATAACTCATTCGTTATCTAGTTTTAGATCTGAGAATCTTTAATACTGACTGCATTGTGTTTTTTTTGTGCAGGAATTCAGGGCCTTTGAGCTGCTGCGCAGTGGACTGGACAGATCCAAATACCTGCTGGTGAAAGAGGCTAAAATCATTGCCATGACCTGCACGCATGCTGCTCTCAAACGCCATGACCTCGTGGAGCTCGGCTTCAAGGTAAATCTTCAAAGACAATGCAAACCTTGATATCTGGTTATGCTTCAGTGATTATTAAATTACACATAGATTAAAGGTCTCCGTCACCATGTTGACTTCACACATATTGATCTAATCTTGAAATTGATGCATGTCTTCTGGGGTATTGGGGGTTTTTTTTATGTTAAAGCAATTTCCATATACTTTTCTGTGGAATTGAAACAAAAATGAACATTTCCACTTTATCACTTTAATAAATAGTGCTAATAAATAATACAAAAATAGTGCTAATAAATAATACACAGATAAGTAAAAAAGTGTCAAACAAAAGCATAAGACGTTCCTGTGGTAAGATATCATGTACCACAAGATCTCAGATCCACAAAATAAGTGTAGGTGGAAATTTGTCTTTGCATATCATGGCTTTAGGATAACTACATATACGAAATTTGATGACATGTTCCTTTGTTCCAGTATGACAACATCTTGATGGAAGAATCAGCTCAGATCCTGGAGATTGAAACTTTTATTCCACTCCTGCTGCAGGTATAACCTTCTCCTACATTCAGCCATTAACCTCTCTCACTTCATCACAGCCAGGGAGGGAGGCAGAATCCTGTTCAGCATAAGTCAACATAGCTATAAATCTGATTTTCTGTTACATCTCTTGTAAGATCCTGCTAACTTCCCTCTTGATGAATGTGCCTGCCTGCCTCTCGATCGTTGATTGGATAATGCTTGAACCAAATTTACCTCACAATTAAGAGCTTCTGCACTGCTATACTCCTATAAGAACAGACCTCTGTACTCCACTCTTGCATGTACCATAAAGGGCTCAGCCAGTTTATTTTAAGGTTACTAAATCAGCCCACAGTAGTAGAGCAGTGAGTAAACACAGATGTGCCACTGATGGGGTTGAAATGTGAGTTAGCCTGTAACATCTTTGCTGCTCAGTAAGCGTGTTGATTTGGGGTGTGTGGCTACTCTTGGAGGGGGGCTTTGTTTGTTGGAAAGCAGCACATATGAAGGCATTAACACTCACCCACACTGCTCGGTGTTGTCACAACAAGACTCCACTCTCCACCCTGCCACCTGTCCCTGCACTGAATGAATGCTCTGGAGACAAAATTCAGTTTGATGTTGCACACTCGATTAAAATGGCTGCTGAAAAGGGCGGGTATAATAAAGCATCTGTGTAAGGATGGTTGTTCTTGACTCCACTGAGTGAGTGTTTTCCTGATTCATGTCTCTCTAATATCTGTCTGTTGTAGTGGGTTTTCAGGACTGAACTGGAGAACTGTTTTGTTAACCTGGTCTTAAAGCATTTAATATCCCGGGATTGTGTGGCTGTATAATCGCTGTATATGTGGCATCATGGAGACCAAACGTCTTCAAGATTATATGTTATGTTCCTGTTTCTGTTTCTGTCACAGAATCCTGAGGATGGCTACAGTCGGCTGAAGCGCTGGATCATGATTGGTGATCATCACCAGCTTCCTCCTGTAATTAAGAACATGGCCTTCCAGAAATACTCCAACATGGAGCAATCTCTGTTCACACGCTTTGTGCGTTTAGGCGTGCCCACAGTGGACCTGGACGCTCAGGGCCGAGCTCGTGCCAGGTCTGCTTGCCTACCAATGTTACAGTTGCCTTCCTCCTCATATACAGTGCTGTGCAAAAGTCTTAAGCACCCTATTGTTTATAGATGCAACTTTTGTTGTTGATTATTAGACTAGACTTAGATAGACTTATCACTCTTGCTTCTTTTTTTTCATGCAAATCCCAGCAGCCTTTATTATGTTTTTTTGTCTGAAAGTGGACTGTAATGTAATGGGTTGTTTACTGACATGCTGACAATAACTTTTCTGTTGGAAAAGTAATGTTTGGAAATATAAAATCTTTTTGCACTGACTCAATAATTCAGGACTCAGTTGTACCTAAAAACAATACAGTGCCTAAGACCTTTGCACAGCATTGTAGTTTTTAGTGCATTAGCATGCATTTGTCATAATTTGTGTCATCTTTTAATGTTTTCACTCTTTGTATATTGCAGTCTGTGTAATCTGTATAACTGGCGCTATAAGCAGCTTGGAAACCTGCCTCATGTTCAGTGTCAGCCCGAGTTTCAAGCCCCCAACCCAGGTTTGAGCTTTGACTTCCAGCTCATCAATGTGGAGGATTTCAACGGAATTGGGGAGTCTGAACCGAATCCTTACTTCTACCAGGTCAGTGGTGGCCTCTGTGTCCATCAGACACTGATTTCTATAAGTGTATGATGTCTGTGGAACAATTGTACATTATTTATTGTAGGATTATTGAGTGAGAATAGAATTGTGGATGAGTTGAATTGCTCCCATGAGAAACTGTCTTGTTTTTGTTTATTGTATGTCTAAGTACTTGATTGTCTATCAATTCTGATTGATATCAAGTGAAAAGTGGTCATGTGCTGGAGACATGTGGTATGATCTCCACACAAGTTTCATTACATTTCAGGTGTTCTGAGAGTTACTTTATGTTCCAAATAATGCACATACATGTTGAAACAGCTGTAAAATCAGGGAGGAATCACCTCAAGGAACAATAAAGAAGCTTCTGTTTGCACAGTTAGTCCCTGCAGCAGCTGAACAAACGTCCATCAGGCCTCAACGGTGCTCCGGCCACGGCAGCGTTCTGCCAACGAGCCAGCCACTATTGTTACACATTAGTTACACCTCATTAGTCAAAGTACTTTTACACAAGTGCTCCATCTCACTCGCCTTCAATGGCTCTAGATTCAGCACATTGGATGCAGTATGAGACTCATGCTTGTAAATGTCACATTTTAAACAAGGCTTATGACTCACTTAACCAACACTAATGTGAAATATAGATTTTTTTTTCTGTGGCCAGCTAATTGGTGAGACTGCTTAGTTACAGGGTTGTTAAAGGTTAATGCTATTAAGCTTGGGGATCTTATTCAGCGTAAGAGTGTAGCCACAGCGTATGTGGTTTGCGTTTCTGGATCAGTGCATGTTGTTCGTTTGCCATCACTCTTTCACAAGGCTCTTGTCTGTGGAATGCGTTGGTGTACAGATGATGCCACAAATTGAATGTACGTTATAAGATTCTCTCTCAATGACATGCAGGTCCTCAAACCACACTCACACTCACACTGAGCCTTTGGTTTGAAGCTATGCTGTTGCCATGGTTACTGGAGCCTCTTCATTTGCAGCACTTTTGTATAAAAACTGTGTTTTTGTCTTTGAGTGTACATTGCGGTTCATACAGATGGGCTTGTGAGTACTCTGAGGGGGGGAATTAGCTTTGGGAAGCAACTGTGATTGTTCACAGAGACAAGTTTTATTGGTTAGATACAGATATGTGATCGTGACCCCAGCAGTCACTGAAATTGTGCTGTAAGGTAGAAAATTAAACATGTAATCTGGTGGCTCATATGAAACATTGTCTGACCTTCATGTAGCGAAACAGAGTGTATGACTTGAAGCAATTAATGAAAGATTGTATTTCTTTCTGTTTTCACTTGTAGTCAGCTCGGTCAAATAATTACTGTGTAAGCCACTATCTGTCGCTTTAGGGAGACCAGACTGTAGGTCAGTATCTACAGTTACATTTACAGTGTGTTTCTCATGGGAACACATTTATAATGGATATATTGGTGTTTATGAGCTGGCATTTTCAGGGCTTTTGGGTTGAAGAAAGACTGTGGCAAGATTCCATAACCTATTTACTTCAACTTGTCTGAGGTTTTAATAGCTTCCCTGTGCTCCTTTATTGAATCTATTTTTAATGAAGTATTTCAGGCTTCCAAAATTAGTGCCGCAGCTCGCATTATTCAAGAGTCCCTCGTTACGAGGATTGTTGCATTGTTAGCAGTTGTTCACCATTCAGAGGCCAGATGAGCATTCTGAGAGAAAGAACGGGAGTCGAAATCACCACCATTAAGACTTGCTTGTCACTCTTTGCTTTGTCAGTGGGAAATGCATGGTGATATTTCAATGCATGGTTCAGTAACAGGTCATTAAGGTTTACAAAGGAAACAAAGCTTCATATTCTCACTCATTGCAAAACACACGCATACACACGTACAGGGCTTAGACAATGAAACTGAAACACCTGTCATTTTAGACCACAATAATTTATTAGTATGGTGTAGGGCCTCC
>JAOVYV010000002.1:16631705-16641960 GCA_025674545.1 Hassar affinis | reverse complement strand
CGCCCCACCCGGGGATCGAACCCGGGACCTTCTTGCTGTGAGGCGACAGTGCTACCCACCGAGCCACCGTGTCTCCCGAGTGAAAACATTCCTTTTTATTTTTGAAGAATAACAATTCAGGATAATGTGTAGTTTTCTTGAGTAAAAACTTTAACAAAGAAATTTATAGTCTTCTTCAAATTAAAAGAAAGATGCTGACTCTATGCGAGGATCTGTAATGATCTCTCCGTTTAGCCGCGAGCACAGCGGTGGAAGAAGGCGGCTATGCGCCTCACTCGACCCAACAACTGACTGATGCGGTTTACACTCGGTCCTGCTTGGGAAGCAAGATTTAAAGTGTGGGCAAAACACTTGGTGTGGTGCTAGTCCAGCCTCCTTCACCGCTATTTCGAGCTTGTCCGTAATGAGAGCAATGTTGTGATTTGCTTTTTCAAGCTCAGACTCCGAAACAGGGGATTTCAACACCTCAGCTATGTTTATCCCGGTGTGCGACTCGGTAAGAGGTTGAATTTGGAGTACGAAGCTCGCCATTTCCCACTCTCACGTGTGCTGTTATAGTGACATATAGTGACATAGCTCTGGGTAGCCCTTGTAGTCCACCTGTCTGTGGTGATCTCTACACTTCAAAGTTTGCATCACATTTGCTTTTGTTTTGAAGCTGCTAGGCTGTTCATGAGGCTGAAGACTTTGGTGTGTGAGAGTATAACGTATGATGTGTTAGTGAAGGTGGACCGCCCACTGCTGTTCAAAGAATGCTATTACATTCATTACATAGCATTATAAAAAGAGTGCGCGTGATATCATCCATATCGTCACATTTTTCATCACGATGCATCACGGCAAGATGTATCGTTGCACCCCTAATACACAACAATGAAAAAATAAAAATATGTTTTCATAAAACACTTCACAATGTCAACATTTTCCTGCTGAAAGCCTTAATGATGAGATAATTACTTGATCATATAGATCCACTGTATTAGGTAAACCTTAGATCAACGTAAAACATGGATTTGGTCTGGAATACCTAGACAAATTTTTTTACGCCGTCAAGCGATGCAGGTAGGCATCGTAGAGCCATTGAAAATATAGTTGCTGTTTATCACTGGTCTATTTTAAGAGAAACGACTGCTGAGTGTTGCCTCATTATTCACTTGACACGAAGTTAAACGACAACCAAAACATACATTAAACAGTTAAAATACATCACCCACAGTTCATAGACATTTCATCACATTTGTTTCAAAAGTGCCTACAGCGTACAAACTTAGTCTGAACAGTGTTGTTTGATTTATCATGCTAAATACGGCCAAGTGCTGTAATCAAGACCCGCTGTTGTTGGCGTTGCAGCGTGCCCCAAATAGAGCTGTTTTAGTGACTGAGTTCCCATAAAGAGCCCTTGGGATTCTGTATCCTGTGCAGTGTGTAGGGAGCAGGGACACAGTTTGCGATCGGAATGCAGCCTAAATGAATAACCTAGTGGTCACGGTCAATTCATTAACGTGATCATTTGACAGCACTAAAAATTTTACTTGGACAGTAGCTATCATGGCAATACATACTGCCATATACTATATACACCAATCAGGCATAACATTATGACCACCTCCTTTTCTCTACACTCATTGTCCATTTTCTCAGTTCCAGTTACCACATGGATGCACTTTGTAGTTGTATACTACATATTCACACATTCATATATACATAGAAATTACCATCTCATTAATGAATGATTATTACTGATAGTTACTGTACATTTCCACAAGAGGGCAGTACCCTCAAATTAAATCCAAACCAACTCAAATGCCCTTCTACATGCATTGGACTCATTTTGTTGTACAATACCCATCAAATGCACCTAAAAAAAATCTAACAGTTCATTCTGGCATCACAGCACTTAAAGTTCTCCTAATTAAAGCATTTCAGACTTGAGGAAATTCTTTTCGGAGAATTAAAGGTTGAAATACACAAAAAAAGAACAAAAAAAAATCTAACATCCTTCTGTACAGCTGAGAATGCTGATCATGTTTTTCCCTCAGCCACGTTCACAGGCGGCTCTCATTTCCTGCTGCTTTCCCGCCTGTTTTGTCCGTCCCCACCCCCCTCAATTCCAAACACAGACTCAGGGGATCAGATGGCTTGGAGCTTTGATGTAGTGACGACAGGATGGAGAGCAGCTGGGGAGGGCTGGTCATATTACAAGCCAATCCCCCTCCAAACACTGAAATCTCTGAACTTCAGCCAGAACCACTGCCCCTCGCCAACACTACACACACTCTGCAGGCCCTAATGGCCTCACTCGCTCCCATCTAAGTGCTCACATCATCTTCCTGTTTCTGAGTGAAGTAAAAAAAAAAAAATGGCGGATATGCTTTAAACAATAACATTGTACACTAGAAGTTGTTCCATCCGAAGTTTGCTTAGCTCTGGTGCTGGGTTGTGTAGTTTCCACACTTGTAGCAAACTGCAACGATGCACGTCCTCCCTTTTAATAAGGCATTTCCTGCCATTTCCTGTGTTGCTAATTTACAGCCTTCGCAGCAGGCTGCAGAGAAGCTGGGCACTCGGAGTACACATCACACACTATGTCTGGCTTATTCTCATGCCCTGCACACTTCTGACTCATCATTTAAAGCAGCTACACCTCCTCATTCAAACACCCCCCTCCCACCATCTAATCGCTTACACACTGGGCACATTCCAGCAGTCCCATAGTATCAGCCAAAACATACCAACATGTGCTACAGTTTAATCACTTGCACGTGTACCATGCATGAGCCTCCGTAATACAATTCAGTGCAAAATTGTTTTATGGATTCTACATTTTTATTCCCTTGAATTTCATTTTTCCCAGTTCAGGTCTACTGGTGCAGAGAGCGCTGTATGGTTTTCCTTAAAATGCCTCTACATAAATACCCATCTCTACACTCATTAGACATGTGATATATAACCCACATGGGTAAAAGAGCCTCTTTTCCACTGCAGCATAAAACAATTCTGAGAACAGCGAGTTAACTCTTCACATGGCAGAGCCACCTGAACACAGTTTGTTGTGGAATGCTAACAAAGAGCGTTTAAATCCACGAAATGTTACGAGATCCATGATGTGTTTTGAAGAGTAACAGCAAACGTACATCCTTGTCTGATTTAAATAAAATCCCACAGCGTTATTGATACATTAGTGGCGCTGGGCTGATGATAAGCGAGAAGGCCTGGGGTGCAGTCAGCATTCCAGTTTGTCCCAAAGGTGTTGCTTGTGGTTGAAGTCAGGGCTTTATTCTAACACTCCAAACTTGGCAGACCACGTTTTCCTGGACCTCGCTGTGTGCACAGAGGCATTGTTATGCTGGAACAGGTTTGGGCCCCTGAGTTCTAGTGAAGGGAAATTGTAATGCTACAGCATAAAGACATTATAGAAAGTTGTGTGCTTCCAACTGGCAAAGGTTTAGGGGCAGGTCCACATATGGATGTGATGGTCAGATGTCCACACAATTTTGGCCATTTAGTTTATTACTTACTGCTCCTGACGGAATTGTGTATTGGTCAGTCTGATGCAGCATGACACTCTGGTATTGAACAGTCCTAGTTCAGTGAACACTCCTTGGAAAAAGTGTCTGTCACCGTGCACCATGACTGTGAACGTGCACAAATTCCACCCTCTTGGAAATGACTAGTGTGTGGGAAAGCACAAAGCCAAAAAAAATGCACTGAACCATTATTATTGCTAACAAAAGTTATTTGGACAAATATACGTTTAGCATGTGAATATGTTGTCCAAACTTTTCCCCCAAGTGACTAACTACAAATGAAAATTTCTTTTTCTAGACACACGGTCAGAAAAAAAACACTGAAAGAACATTGATGATTTCTGGGGCACTTTAACGTGGCAGCACATCTGACTGACTGCTGTTGATTGATGACCTGATCACATATGTGCAGCCTCCCCTGGATTACTGTCTCTTTCAGCACAGGCTGTCATCTCATCATGGACAGTAGAGAAAACTCTGCAAACTTTCCAAATCTTCCATTTTCCCAGGCAACAAATGAAGAGGAACAGTAACTACCGCATTTACTACATTCATGGGAAGCAGTTGTTGACTCACTTCCTATCGCTTTTATTAGGCATGTCCTAGTCCTGATTTAGCAGCGCAACAAATGGAAAAAGAAACTGTTAGTTTTCATGGGTGTGTACTGCCGCGGACTGTTTCACAGTGCTGCAGAAGGCACGGAGTGAAGAGGTGTGATGTAGATAAGTGGAGTAGATACATGCATTCCTCTGTAGGACAGTGTGATGCCAGGAGGCCATTTGGGAGGACTCACACACTGTACACTCCAAACTGTAGCAGAAACCAACTCCTCTTCTCATGCCCTTTCACCCTGTTACACTCATTCTTTATTTCCATTTTATGTGTATATTACTTGATCTTTTTCAATTCCTTTCCCAACACACATGAGCTAGATTACAAAGAACTGCAAAAGTAGATTCAACAGGTTTACATGTGTGTAATATTCAGTGTGTGTAATATTCACTGGTTCTAACCAAGATGAAGTTCATTATTCTTAACTATTTGGACCCGAGAGCACTAACCTCCTTTTGCTCAGCTGGAATCCAATGTACATTCTTAGACAGTTTTTCTGGGCAGCTACAGGTTTTATCTTCACATACCTGCTTGTTCTTGTACTTCTTGAGATATCGCGGTGAAACGAGACACTCAGGGTTGATATCTGTGGTGATTGGTTCAATAATCTGGGGATCTGGGTTCATGTGCTGCATCTTTAAAAAGGATAGAATGTTCTGGACCTCCAGGTTATAGGAGCTATCAGCCATCGTCTTCCCTTTGGACGCCAGCCGACAGGCAGCCATCCACTGTGCATACTGCTTCTCCTAAACATGTGTGAATAAAAAAAATACTCAACTAAATAAAGTATGTAAGTAGGATCCAAAGTTATCGTTACTGAATGCTCATTAAGCTGTTAATGGGATGTGTGGATAATTGCTCACAGTGTCGCATCGCAGCCAGATCTCATTCATGCCATCCGCTACTGGGATTAACAACTTGATGTTGAATTTCTGGCCAGAAATATTCACATCTGGTGTAACTTCACAGCCTGTGGGGGAAAAAAGCACACAAGTGCACAACTTTAGCTTCTACCATGTCAAGAATTAATTGCAGAAAATGAAACCCAAAGTGGCCCTCACCTCTCAGGTTCATTTGGTGGGCAGGGATGCCATGGGCCTCCTCACGACTCTTGTAGCAGGAGATTGTGATGTCCTTGAATGTGCACCAGTACTGCTTGGGTCCTTTCAGTGTCAGTTTCTTTGGCCTGAGAAAGGAAGCAAATATCAGAACCAATGTATGAAGAATTAGAAGCAAACATGACCAAAAATTATATGTATTTGACAGTATGCATAAATATAAACAATATCAATTTCATAAAATAAGGCACAAAATACAAAATACAAAGTCTAAAAATGTTATATAATATATAATGTATATATTATGTATAATTTTAGATTTTGTTAGATTTTTGTTTGATTTTTTTCAAAATATTTTTTCATGTGCTTGTTTTTTCCTTTGATCCTAAAAATGAGAGCTTATGCCTTACATCACTTCCTAGGCCTATTTAAAACAAACCACCTGTGTCTGACAGACTTTAATGTAAAACACAACATTTGTATCCAACATATACATATTTCTATACATACAATATAAAAAAACAACAACCACACAGTAGGTAAGAGAGAAGCTGTGCTGTGTTTTACTCACTTAAAGACTTTCACATAATCAGCCAGTTCAGGGATGGATGTAATGTCACCCTAGGAATGAAAATAGAAAACAGACACATCCTGAGGTCTTAGTTGAAGGGCTAATTAAAATTTTTGGCCATAAAAAAAAACTTGCATTCAAATTGTGCATGTGTGTGAGACAGCAAGAGACAGAGAGCGAGCGAGTGAGCGAGAGAGAGAGAGAGAGAGAGAGAGAGAGAGAGAGACACACACAAAGACACAGAGAAAGAGAGAGACAGAGAGAGAAAGAGAGACAGAGAAAGAGAGACTACCAGTGTGTTAGAGGTCTTTCCTCCCTCCAGGGTGATCTCCAGGTCTGAGAGTGCAGCATCCACTTCATCAACCTCCTTCTCGCTGTTGTTCATGTGATTGTCTGAAGACATGATGGACAGCTTGTTGATGTGATACTGAAAATAAAATGTAATTCAAAATTAGAGCATGTTCAAGAGTACTGAACTGGAAATCAAAATTTTCTATAAATACAGTGCAAGACTGCTATCCAGCCTGATAATCCAATGTCACACAGAAATGAATTTCCGCACGGCCCCCATTTTGCTGATTACTTTTATGAGTCATAAGGCTATGTGGCGTCATAAGACTATGTGGAAAATGACAATGGAGACTCGTCCCTAAATACAACTTGCTGACAAATGGTATTTGTACCATCAAAACAGCTGCCCTCACTCACACTTGCATGCAAATAAGCAGATGGTCTGGGAGGATAGGTGTATTTTTAGACTCTGCTAGGCTATCTCTGTTCAATTAAAGACCTTGAGATGAGTAGATCCCACTACACTCAGACATTGTGATAATTCAGGATGAAGGCAATTAGATGTTCACATTGAAACTACACAGAAATCTTCTCCAGACAGCCTGAAACCCAATCCCAACATCAACCAGTCAACCAGATGCAGCTCTGACACAGAGGCAGTCTGGACTAATTTAAACTCGCCACAGCCAGCATCTGCGGGGCAGGAAACACTAGACCCCGGATACAACTAAATAAATCCCATACTGAAAAACTAACACCTCTTAAGCATGACTGCTGGAGATGGATGAATGCTAGACTGGGTGGTCCTACTACCCATTCAGCGGGCACCCACTCTATATATACACGTAGGGGTGAAGACAGTTTGGCGCCCTCGGGTCTTGTCACCCAACTTTAATGATGGTCTGAAATAGCAGTGCTCCCCAAGGCCAAGAGGGCTTCCAAATGGGGCACTGGGGTTCATATCACACCTAGAACCTTAAATTCTTCCTTAAGACTCCTCGTTACATCCTGGGCCAAATAGCCCTGGTGTACAGGCTTAGTGCAGCTAGCCTCACTATGAGCGTTCACATTCATTTGCAAGCTAAATGAGAATTTTACAATATGTCATATCAGCATTTCATTTGGATAAACATCTGGTTCACCCAACTGAAATGCTGATATGCAAATATATACAGCCCTAAACAAATATATAAACTGTCACTTTGAGCAAAGAGTCTGTAGCAATCATTTCTACATACATAAGTCTGTACATAGAATACTCTCATCCAGATGTTAAAGTATGTCAAACCTGTTCACATTCTGAACCCTGAACAAGTAAATATCTTGTGAGATGTGTTGTATAAACTTTAACCACAAGAAAGATTTGAACATCTAAGCCTAAACATTGTGATATAGCAAAGAGAAGCATCTGTGGACAGCAGTTAACCCTAGCCAACTGCAGGCACACTGCCTAGTTAATCCAGTAACAGTGCAGGAGGGCAGGGAGCCCAAGATAAACACTGTGTGCATGCACTCCTCACTGGCTTACTAAGCAGTCCTGCTGCCTAATATGGCCTTGGAGATGCACCTCCTTTCTTTTGGAATCCTCACACATGCACGCATACACACACTTTCACTCTTATTTACCTGGAGGGCTGCAAACATCATCATCTCTTCCTCAGTACACTCGATTTCCTCCAGCAGGATGGCCCATTTGGCCTGCTCGTATAGCTGATTAACACGGATGGCATCATACTGTGGGGTGCAAGAGACAGCACAGCTTGTTCATCCCAGCTGAGCAAACAGGACACGTCTGAAAGCCACTTCCTCCATCTCACACCCACTGTGCCAGCTGCAAAAACTACCTGACTGCTAAGAATTCATCACAGTGGACTACTGAACATCAAGGTGCCTAGACTGTCTAAAAAACATACAGCTTTCAGCATTCCTCTACTGATTGCATCATTATTAAGAGAATACACTTAATAATCCAAACGTTCAAGTCAGCAATGTTCTCAGCTAGTAGGCTTACACTATACTGTACTATACTATATTGTACTGTACTATAAGAATAAATAACAGACTCTTACCTTAGGGTTGAGATCAAAAAAGCTATGATATTTAAACCGCAAAAGAAGAACTTCATTCTCTTTAACGTCCTGCTCCATTAGAGACCTGGAGGAGTCCAGCCACCTTCAGAACACACAGGACAGCAAAATTATAACCCAATTCATCACAAAGTAAAAAGCCCCTGTAATCAGAAGCATGTTTCTGAACTTACCCCTGATTTATTTTAGCCTTATCGAGGAGGGAGGGTGGTTTGTAGAGCTTAACCAGTATGTCAGGTGAGGAGATAGGCTGACTCACAGCGAGGATGCTGGGATTACCCTCAGACAATGGACTGTCTCCAAACCAGGCTGAGGTGGGAGAAAGTGGGCTGCCATCTCGAGAGTCATAGGTGGGAGTCATTGTCTTACTATAGAGGCCAGGACTTGAATAGATACTCCCTGAAATAAAGAATCTACATCAGCAATCGACTTTTCATTTTTTATTTCATATTTGCTATATAATGTACTAAACAATTATGCACTTTAAGCTTAGTCCAGGACTAAAGATGTTTACCAATATAGAAACTCCATAAAATAATGAATTTTAGCCCAAGACTATTCTTAATTTGCATGCAAGAAACTTTAATTCCCTCATGTGGTAGAAACACAATGCAATGCAAGATGAAGACAAAATATATTTCAAAGAAAGTAGAACAACTGTTCACACACAATCACTGGCGTGACTGCATTAAATGCATGGCAACCTTAAGCAATAAGGCAACATGCTGATGCACATTAACACTCACTCTTCAACACATGGGTGCAAAACACAGCAAACACCACAACCAGAAGCATGAGGGGTTCTGGAGCTCAGGCTGTGACAGCCAGCATGGCTTAGAACAGAGTGGAAGGAAAATGCTAAAAATAAAAAAATAATCAGTTGGGCTCATAGGGTGTGAAGTTGTACAATCATTATTCCAACCTTATATACATTGATCCATTCCTAGTAAATAATTACAACTTTGCAACAAATGTTCTTGATATCCTGAGGGTTCAGTCACAAGTTTCCTCAACCCCATCAATAAATAAAAGTTCAAACTACAAAACGGAACAAAAAATGAATTTGCAGTTTTATGACCCTCCTTCTTCTGGATATAAAAACCATATGCATGACTAAAACATAATTTGCTATGTGACCACATTTACACACACAAATATATTACATTCTTGGTGTGAACTAGCACTGGAAAATGCTTACACTTAATCCAGAGAAGTATTTTTCGGTTCTTTTAGTTGTGTAATAAATGCAGAGAAAATATAAAAAGTAAGAAAAATAATTAGACTAATTGTTGAATATTCTTGGCTCATTATTTGAAAATTAGTATGTACAGTATGTAGACATTTAATCCTGCAATACATTTTATTTACTCCCTGAATTTATTCCTTAAACATCATGGGAATGTACTTCATATATGCCTGGAAAATGTAAAAAAAAACATATCCAAAATGAGTTAACCTACCAAAAAAGACATGCATGTAAATGTGGTCAGGGCCACCCAATACATTCCCATAGGAATCCTTTCATTTGCTATGAATATCATTAGAAACTACAAATTTGTAGCCCACTTAAATTTTATTTTTGTTACTGCATAAACAAGCAGGCACATCGTAGGCCCTGACTAAGAGCCAGGCACGCCAAGCCGCCAGCATAGCAGTGTGAAGCCACAGTGATCCACCAGGACAGGAAATGTCTTGCGGAAGGGGGGGAGAGGTCATGAGAAAAGAGGGAGATCCAAAGGAGCAGTGCATCCACAGGCCTTTGGGGAGAGCTTGTGGAGGTTCTCATAAACTCAGGAGGAGGTCACAGAAGGGTTTTCCGCTCCCTAAAGGAATGTTAAACTCGCAGAGAAAGCTGATAAGGACAGCAGCTCTGCTGGTGCAGCAGCAGGTCAGCGTGTTTATTTTACCCAGTTTACGGTTTGGAGATAGTCAACGCAGCTTGACACTAGGAATGTTTACATCCCAAATCCTCACCACACACACTGAGATAGACACAAGGCCAGAGTTTGTTTGCAAATGAATACACATACTGACTATATATACAGGGGTTAGACAATGAAACTGAAACACCTGTCATTTTAGACCACAATAATTTATTAGTATGGTGTA
>JAOVYV010000002.1:16583137-16596960 GCA_025674545.1 Hassar affinis | reverse complement strand
GCAATTAATGAAGATTGGCCACCAGGCTGGTCCAATTTAGCCATGAACCCTCCCACACTAAAATGACAGGTGTTTCACTTTCATTGTCTAACCCCTGCACTCTTAAAGGGTATAGTATGTTAGCC
Organism: Hassar affinis; assembly: GCA_025674545.1. Lineage (NCBI taxonomy): Eukaryota > Metazoa > Chordata > Actinopteri > Siluriformes > Doradidae > Hassar > Hassar affinis. The sequence goes on along the minus strand of JAOVYV010000002.1, from coordinate 16,596,835 downwards.
TAAAATATGGGATGCTGTACTCTCACTACATGGCTGAGTATACCCATACTTCATTATATGATGCAAGTCCCATCTGGAAAGGTAAATCTAAAGTGTACCACTAGATAGCACTGCTTACCACTAATGACCCCATTTTACTTCCAATATTTACCACCAGGTGGCAGTAAAGAAGTCCAAACACAATGCCCATATGAAAGTAGGAAGTGTCAATTTCTCTATACAGTGTAATAGACTAAACTGTTTTGTTCTTTTTTGATATATTTGTTCACACTTCTTGCTCTTTTACTGTTTCCAAACAAACCTGGAGTCTTCTGCAAGTACCTGTGGTTTGGACTCCATCATGATGTGACGTTTAGACACCATTTAGCAATATCTACTTTCATAAGATAAGAGACGTGCTTGCAGAATAGTTTAACAAGTGGCTGTGAGGCCTGAGGTACCCAGTATGCTGGCCTTGCCCAGGGTGGTGATGGAATCTCCATAGAGTCGGCGGGACATTACGGGTGATGTACTGGGGCTGGGGAGACTCTCTGTGTCTGAAGCTGGATCCTTCACTGGGTTCAGGAACGTGGGTTTTATTTCATCATAAGGTGTGGGATTAGAGGTGTTGCACCTGCAGATAGAGTTTAAAAATATCCAACTTTTAGTAATGTAGAACTAATAAAAAATTAAGGATGAGAAAATGAAGTGTCAACATGATGACATGCAGTTTTATCTATGCATTGGTGGACATTTAAAAATAGAATGCTGACAGATGGAAAAAAAGGCCACTGGAAAGTAGGGAAAATGCTAGTGCTGATTGTGCAACTTTAACATTTTTACAGTATATCTAAAGTACAGATAAAAAACAAAAACACTGGGCATGCTGAACAGAATGTTGTATATTGGCTATAATTAGGTTATGAGTCATTAAAAATGAATAATAAAAAAAAATCTTAAAATGAATGAAAATGTAAAAAAAAGTGTGTCCTAATAACACAATTAATTTTAATATATTACAGTCTTGCCCATAATAAACTGATAAACAAATTGAAGGTCATTACACTTACCAGTGTATTTGGACAGGTGCAATATTTTTGTAGTGTTTCAACACAAGAGGCTCCAGTCGATAGGCCTGCCATATATATGGAGGTAATGTTTTCAGAAAGTGTTCTAGTACGCTGAACAGCACAATAATTACTGAATGATGCTTATTATCTCACCACTGGGTCTGTGGGGTGGAAAATGTTGAAAAGGCGCTGGCAGATGGATTTCGGGATGATGTGATCCTGGGATCCACTGTTCCCTGGTCGAATGCCACGCAAAGCCAAGAAGACAGCTAGGGGAGAGCCCATGCAGAAGTAGTTCTCCACCTAGGAGATGCAGATGCAGAGTAATACTATATGCTATACAGTGAATGCCTTTAAAGTGTGTTCTTTAGACCTACATACAAATTACAGCAAATAATAATAATTAAAAAAAAAAAAAAAAACGAATAGTAATTGGCTCTGTGGCAGCATGGTTGAGTGTCAGCTGCGTCTTTGTGCTTTCTGCGACTGCTATAATGAGGGGGGGGGGGCTGCAAAACCCGCAGGCACACACACTGTGGAGAGTGACCTTAAACTGTCATTTTTGTCTTGATTTTTTTTTATTCTGCCTGCTTCCCAAGTCTTTCACTGGCCCCTCACACACCAGGGTTCTACAGGCTTCCATGAACCTTCACATATTCTATAAGTGTATTTGTATGGATTTGTATTACTTTTTCAAAAGATATCCCTTTAATTGGTGTTTCGATGATGGTGCTGTTTAACCCATTGGGACAAAACAGTGGTGACTGTAAGAATAACTTCGCATCGAGTTGCAGTACTGTGCCAGCAAAATAGGACAATGAAATAACCTCAAAGTTTGTGAAATCCTTTCACAATTATAAGTGTAAAGAAAAATGCAATTTTTCATTTCTTGCAATAATCAATCTATGATTGCTTGTTCTATGTACTTAAGGTTTATGCCATAATGTACCTTAAACTTCAATTCAGGAGCAGCAGGAAGTTTAGTAGCCTCCAGACCCTGGAACTGATCCTCCAGTTCTTGCAACCTGACACAAACAGAAAACACATTTAACATCAACACTGCTGTTACTATAGGCATTTACAGATAAGAAATATCCTAGAAACAAGAACTGTGCTATAATAGAGACATGCAAAGTCAGCACCTTTGTCTGGTGCGTTGCAGCTGCTCTAACAGATGGCGCTCTTTGTAGCTCATCCAGCGCAGCTCCTCCTCATCAGGCTCCTGAAGCTCCTGCAGGCGAAAACGCAATGGGTCCCAGCCTGTCATGATGTCGTACGCAATCACACAGCCTAGAGAGTGGGAAATGATGGATACTTTGCCCCCATTCTGCTCAAACTCTGGGTTCCGTGAGCAGAAGAGTGAATACAGTCGGTTGAGTTCCTGGGTCAGGCCTTTAGTAATCTATAGGGGGGAAAAAAGCAGCATGGAGGATCACATTTAGCAGGAAAAGACATGAAACTGCACTTCAGTATGAACAACCAGTGTATTTGAACACCACCAATTAGATGTATTTTTAGGAAGTGGGGGTATAATTCACCTCATCTCTGTACAGAGGGCTAGTGTAATACATGATATCCATGGCACTGCTGTTCAGCAAGTCTCTCAGTCCTCGCACCTTATCTGGCGTGATGGAGTCAACTATGTCTGTAGGAACAGCAGTGTGCATTCAGTGAAGATACTCATTGTTGCTGCTTATGCTTTTTCTAAACAGAATGTAAGAAACTTTAGGCAGAGCATGAACAACTGATCACAGATGGTCACAGTGTGCATATTTGCATGCGTGTGTGCATGTAGGCATCAGTTTTAGACATCAGTGTAGCTGTTGTGAAGGTGTATGCCATCAGCAAGGAAAGGCTGTCTGTAACCAATACCTCCGTCCAGAGTTAGTCTGGAGCGCCACTCTACTGGCAGGAACTCCACATGCTCCTCAGTGTGCTCAGCAAAGTGCTTCTCTTCCATTTTCCGCACAGCCTCTCGCAACCTAAACATGCATTCACACACACACACACACAGAGAGGATACATGGATAGAGTAACTGTTCAGTGATATTAACAGATGTTACTGGTATGTATGCTTTATTCTGTATAATGGTAGATACTGATTATATAATCAGATATTACAGGTTTAAATCTGCTGACACAGAAATTAAAACTGAATTTGGAAACTAAAACTAAATCTGTTTTATATCTGTATGCCTTAGAATGTGTATCTACATGCCTTAGAGTGACAGAGAGCAGGGCTTACTTTAGATGATGGCAATAGTAGAGTGCCAACAGCCTTTTGGTCCCTTTTTTGAAGCAGAAACCCATACAGGATTACTGTTACGGCTTTAAAGTGGCCTCTGCTCTGTTGTCACACGCTGAGGCTCAGGCATGTCATTGCCTGGCCAATAGCAGCACTGCATTCTATAATCTCCTTATGCTACCAAATGCCTCATGCTGATCTGCAACCGGGCAAGTGACACTTCATTCTTCATATTTCAATGTAAATTTGAAGGTAATCCCTTGATTCATTATTGCACATAATTTTCATACCGTGATCATTTGTTTTGTGTCACTTGTTCACGGAATTCATTAAAATGTAACCTTTGACATTTACAATTCTATGAAAGTGTATCTACCCCTTCCCAATATCTTCTATTCTTTAATATTTCTATTCTTTAATATCATCAAACTACTTTTAATATTAGACAAAGATAACCCGAGCAAACACATAATGCTGTTTTTAAATCATGATTTCCTCATACCCAGGCATGACTACAGTCAGATATTGAAGCTAAACACCACTTTAATAGAACCTAGCCTGTTCACAGAACTGTATTTAAATTATTGACATGATTAATACCCTGTGAACTGTAAGTACATGAGATATACACTCATTTCAAGACAGCTTTTCCCAGCAGCCACCGGGCCCAATCAGACACAGAGGGATGAATAAGAAGACCACAGAAGAAGCACATTCACTCTCGGGTGAGATAAGTTGAGACGTAATGATCCGGCTCTTTCTTGCAGGGGAGTGAGTAATCCACATTCCCTCAGCAGGCTTAGTGCCTGGACTGATATACTTTACCATCTTAACTTACTAAGCTCCAAGAAAACCCTGCCAACTAGCAAACATTACACTCTGCCCAGCTTCCTGGCAGCAAGAAGACAAAAACGGTTATGCAAATGGATATCTTTCCACAAGAAGGTTGCAGTGTCAATAAATTGTGCTTAATGTTCTGTCAATTTAATTAACTTCCTATTGCAGGATGTTCATTAGGACTAGCTCCAACGGTCCTGTTAAACACATTTAATGTAACATGTCTTATCTTGTACAAAGACAGTGGTATAGCAAATGTTTCAGAGAAAAGGTCTGTTATTATATGCTGATAAGAACCATCTGGACTCCTCCAGGTAAACAATTCATTTATCCTCAACTAAAAAGGCTTAAATTCAAAGGTCAGTATTGGAGAAGGTAACAAAATACACCAACACTAAAACACAAGGCAGAACTACAGGTGGTTAGAACAAAATGAGAGAGAACATTTCAGAATGGCACAAGCAACCAGCCTCAGGGAAAGGACACTCTTGTTTGGGGGTTTAAGGGGATTAGAAGGTAGAAGGCCATAAAGAGGTATTACATGTCCTAAGCATATTTTATAAAACGCTCTTGCTATGTGGATACACATTCCACAGCTTCAGCAGAAGGGGCTCAGATTGGTATAAAGACGAAGTGTTCGTATTAGGTTGCTCCTTTTCAGTGTTATTTGTACCATTTTGTTAAAAAAAAAGAGTGAACCTGGCTATTCATTAAACATTTCACACAAATTCCTCTCACTGAAACCTGCAAAACAGGTCTCACACATCCAGTAATACAACACTCAACAAGGTGTTCATGACTCATCTGTCAACGCCCCACACATGAAAATTTAAACCGAGTACGAGTTCCCTACTCCAACAAAAAGACAAGGCAATGTATTTGATCTTGAACTGAAAAAATGCAAATATATACATACAGTCACCTTTATGTTTATAGCAGCCAGTGTCAACCAAAGAAACCACAAAAAAATCATCTTAAAACACAAAGCATAAAACAATTTTGCCAGTTTTGCCAGCATACAAAGAAACTCTTCTTAAAAAAATATTTAGAAAAGAATCACATGCTTTTTATACAGCATGATGTGAGTAAGGGAAGAAATACTTTCAAACGCATTAAGAAATTCTTGCATTTAAAAAAAATATTTTACGGAGATACAACATTATGTTCATTTATGTTCACGCTGCGAGTTGTTTAGTTACCAGTTTACGTGACCATGCTGATGTTTAACAAACCACCAGAACTGCCTCTACAAGCACCGATGTCCCTAAAATCTGGTCAGTGGTGGCCTCTATCTATTATTCAGAAGTAGCTAATTAATTATGTAAAGCTACACATGGGCTACAGCAAATAACTACATACCTACACAGTATACTTGTATGGCATGTGTAGATGATAAACTGACATTTGAGGGTAAGAAATTTTATTCTACTTAAAGCACCAAATCTGAGCCTGGTCTCAATATGCAGACAAATACACCGGCTGCACTCACTGTTGTTAGGTTAGGTATTTTCTACAGAACAGCCAGATGATGTGTCAAACATAACTGATTCTACTTAAGTGTAATTAATCACATCACAGACATGAAGAAACAGATTCCCAATCACCAATGAACCACTTTATACCATCACATTTAAAGATGACCAACCGAACCCTCATTGCCTATGACTTACATAAAGACAGATAACATGCAGCACAGATCAAAGAATAAAAAACTGTACTGGGTAAATGTTTGGCATACTTTTGTTAATCAGGTTCTGAATACTTACATGCCGGTGTTCTTGATGATACGGTCTTTGTCCATCTTCTGTCCAATGCCATGCACAACAAAGACAATGTGGGTTGTCTGAGGTGGCTTATCTTCCAAAGAGGCCTCCTCCACATAGCCTCGATGAAGCCTGGTGCCACTGCTTGAGGCTGGGATAGCCAACATGAAGAAAGATTATTTCAATCCCACTCAGAAACACCCGCCATGTTACGACACTGGCTTAGGTATTATGAACTTTACTATGGTGTGGCACTGAAGAATGGTTCAGAAATAGTTTAAAGCATTAGTAACCTGTCTACTCTTACACCCACATGCCTGTACAGAGGGCTGAGTTGAAGTGTAAACGCTGACCTTTCGAGAAGCCAAGCTTCTGTGTGACGGTGCGGGCGATCTTGGAGGTGGTGGCATCGCTGTACAGATACACCTCATCAACACTGTGCCAGTCAACATGGCTGCGACTCAGCTTTAGGCTGTGAATGGCTATGAAGTAACACAAGAGGAGTGAAAAAGGAAAAGGAGGGGAAAAAAGAAAACAGTTTACAGAATTCACATTAGACACATGGCTGTAATGCAGTCTTTGCTCAGGTTTAATAGCTCATGGAAGTCAAACTATAGAAAACAAACGAAAAAAGAAGCTCAAAGTATTGATATTTCAACTCATGCTTGCACCTTGCACTCACTGCACTGGTTTTTATGGTTCATAGAAACCTAATCGTAGATGTTACCAGTTACCAGAAATGTGGAATTAAACATTCCATGCGGTTAGCTGCAATTGCTGCAAAACATTTGCAGATACATCACACCTATACAACGATTTGCCATAACATTAAAACCACCAGCCTAATTTTGTGTAGTTCCCCCTTATTCCACTAAAACAGCTCTGACCCATTAAGACATGTACTCCAAAAGAGCTCAGAAGGTGTACTGTAGTATCTGGCACCAAGACTGTAGCAGCAGATCCTTTAAGCCCTGTAAGTTTAAAGCCGGGGTCTCCTTGGATCTAGCTTGTTGGTCCAACACATCCCACTGATTCTCAAACAGACTGAGATTTGGGGAATCTGGAGGCCAAGTCAAAGTCAACACTTTGTCATGTTCCTCTAACCATTCCTGAACAAGTTTTGCAGTGTGGCAAGGGGCATTATGCTGCTGAAAGAGGCAACAACATTTAGGTGGGTCTGCAACAATATTAAGTAGGTCAAAGTAACATCCACATGAATTGCAGGACCCATGGTTTCCCAGCAGAACATTGCCTAGAGCATCACACTGCTTCCACTAGATTGCCTCCTTCCCATAGTGCATCCTGGTGCCAGCTTTTCCCCAGGGAAGTGACACACACAGCCATCCACATGATGTTTAATGACTTTACTTTGCTTGTTTTTATTATTATTATATAACAAAGTTATTGTATCATTATTTATTATAACACTATCCAGTGACAGCCAAATGAGGATGGGTTCCCTTTTGAGTCTGGATCCTTTCAAGATTTCTTTCTCTTAACATCTAAACATCCAAAAAAAAAAAAAAAACTTTGTAAAGCTGACAATGTCCACTGTTAAAAGAGCTTCAGAAATAAAACTGAACTGAACTAATAGAAAATGTGACTTTCAGAACAGGCTAGCTTTTCCCATTGCTCCATGGTCCCCATTGCTCATATGCCCATTGTAGGTGGTTTTGGTGGTGGACAGGGCTCATCATGGGCACTCTTACTGGTCTGCAGCCCTGTAGCCCCATATGTATCAAGCTGTGATACACTGTGTGTGTGCTGACACTTTTCTATCATAGCCAGCATTAACCTTTTCGGCAATCTGTGCCACAGCAACTCTTCTGTGGGATCAAACCAGATGGACTAGCCTTCAATTTCCATGCACATCAATGGCACTGTGGCTGGTTTACCGGTTGACTGTCTTCGGACCAATTTGGGTAGGTACTAACCACAGCATACCAGGAACACCCCACTGGACCTGCCATTTTGGAGATATTCTGACTCGGCCATCTAGATGTCACTATTTGACCCATGTCAAATCACTCAGATCTTTACGATTGCCCATCCTTCCTGCTTCCAACACATCAACTTTGAGAACTGATGTTCCCTTGCTGCCTAATATCTCTCTAATGAGATAATAAATATTACTCGTCACCTGTCAGTGGTTTTAATGTTAAGGCTGACCGTTGTATGTGCTTGCTGAAAATCCCATTCCAGATTTAGTCCCCATTCTCTGTTCTGTTAACCCAACACTTCTGGGAAGGCTTTTCACTTGATTCTGGAACATGGTTCTGCCCATTTTGGCACAACAGTATTGATAAAGACAAGCACTGGGTCTGGCCAGAAGGCAGCATACCAATTCATCCTAAAGTTCCAATTCATCCTAAAGTGTGGTTGAGATTGAGGTCAGGGCTCTGTGTGGAAACTTTTTTCCATACCAGCCTTGTTTGGCCATATAATGTATTAGGCAATACTATGCGCTATGTGCAACCACTTGGATATTTGGAAGTAATTTACCAAAGGCACAATAATGTCTCTTTGCTAATCACTTCTTATATGGCTATGTTTAAAATAATAAAAAAAACCCTCAAAAGAAGAGCTAACACTATTTAACAGTGGTTGTTGCACATTGAAATATCACAGGGAGAACTGAAAAGTAATCCTAAACCACTAATCCTCAAGAAACAAAGAGGCATTAATAATAAATGATGCTAAAATTCTGACTCTCATGGGTGAATCTTTGGAGATGTGTGCACCTAAATCTGGGTCCTCAGTTCACTGCAGCAGGAAGAATATAGTCACCAGGTATACTGTCCATCAACGGAAATAAGACAGAAAAACTAGTGTGCAAGCCAAATACATTATTAGATGTTTCTGACTAACTGACTCATCACAGTGATGAATAAAAAATACCTTGAGAAATTAGTCACAAATGCTATATTTCTTATAGCTACAAAAGAACACAGTATAGAGCTAGTCAGGACAGAATAATCTCACTGTTTCTGCATTGTAATGGTTTTGCACGTTAGCATTCATCATAGTGCTCCAGCTGCATCTATCACTGGCAGCACACACCTGGACAATGTGTGTGTGTGTGTGTGTGTGTGTGTGTGTGTGTGTGTGTGTGTGTGTGTATATCATTAGGGATGAATCCTGTTCACTGGCATCATTTCGCCTTTAATTTTACTGACCATTTACAAGTGTCTCTGTTCAAAATATCTTTAAAAAGATATTTTAATTAAAGTACAAAGAGCTTCGTATTGACTAAAGACTGATTTCAAGAATAGTACTGTATACCAGATCATCACAATCATTTTTCCACCAAAAAACTTCACATCAGGTCAAACAGATTAAGCAATCATGTTATCATCATATATCTATTCATCATATTGACCACAAAACCCTAACCCACCTCCCAGTTCTTGACAAAATTTACAAAAATGTATCAAAAGCAAACAGAACACCACAACACCCACACAGAAGCACACTGCAAAACAGAATGTTATAAGAACAACTGATAAGTGTGATAGTGAACTAAGCATTCATTTGCTGCCTCTGTGAATGATGAATATATGTAAGAATACATACCAATATGAAAGAAGAATGAATCCCATTTTACTGGACAAAAGGGCACACCAGGGTCAAACATGTAGCTAAAAATCTGAGATCTAGTTTTTGGAATCCAAGGAAAATCAATGTGTACAAGTCAGATCTTCAGATGCATAGACATATAATGCTCTTCTGTATTCTTGATATGTTTGACTCTGGTTAAGTGCCAGTGCCAGTCAAACTGAAGTACAAGCAAAGGATCAAACTGCACACCGGAAAAGGAGCCGTGAACTACAGGGGTAAGCGGTTTAGCAGGGAGGTTCCCAGCATTTTGAATAGAATAGGGAATGAAGGATAGTGTCATCACTAAAAAGTATGACCCTAGTAAAAACAAGAGGAAAGCTCTGTTACACCAAGTGGCTACTGTGAATGGACCATCTGGGTTATGTTGCCTTCTATGTTCACATGGGAAACAACTATAGGGCAATGGAAAAAGCTCACAGGGGCCTTTTAAAATTGTTAGCAATAAAAATTATGCTCAAAAGAGATCAAAATATCAAAATGTTTTCATATCACAGGAGGGTAGAATAGATCAGTGAATATGTAAATGCATTCTCCCCTACTCCAGTGTACACAACATATGGCCATTACAGTGCAGAGGGGCACAGTAGAAAGTGACTGAAGAAGGCTGAGGAGCCCAATGATGCTTCTTGACTCCCATAACGAAGGTTGGTGTTGTAGGGATTCATTCAGGAACCTGATCATGCCATCTGGCAGATAAACCACTCCATTTAACATGGTGCTATTATGGTTCAGTAAGATAAGTAATGAGCAGAGCATCAGGGCTTCCTCATAACCCAGAGCAAGAGCAACTAAAAAACACTGATAAACTTTAATCACAATGCCAACTGAATGAGTATTTCTACTACTAGGCCAAACTAAAGCTAATTAAAGGAGAACAAGGCCAGATTTAAAAAGAACCAGCAATGCACTTCGATGTCTACTAGAACATCAAGCAATAAAAAGAAATATTGCTTAGAAGTCAAAATCAAAACACAGCCCAGCCCATTGAGTATGAGAAGTCCAAGCACCAGCACTCTCATATTCAAACACATTTCTTTCTTTATCTAGGCCTTGTTCTAAAGCAAGCAGGGCTCACCTAAAAGGAAAAGGAGAAAGTCCAAAGATAAAATCCAAAGGGAGTCCATGTCAAAGATGCAGAAAATACAGTACCTTGGCAACGCTTTCGCTTGAGGCTTTTAGTACTCGTCTGATATCCACTCCATTTGAACAGAAAAGGGAGGTAAAAAGGAGGGAGGTGGGAGAGAACTAACAAACCAAAAACAGTAAGTGGTCATAGTAGTGACGAGTCTACGGTGTTATGCAGATTAATTCTTGATAGCCCCTTGTAGGCTTTTGTAAAACCAGAGATGCATTTAATTAAAAATCAAGCAGGGTTAAAAACAACTCTATTTGCATACAGTGCAATGCATGCTACTATTTTTGAAAGACTTAACTCAGTAGCAGTCACATAATCCACAAATGAATCCATGAGAAAAATGTATTTATTAGAAATGTAAAATGGATGAAAACAGTGTACCTGGGAAAGCCTATAACTAACAGTACTAATCAATTACTAACAATGATTATGTATTCTTGAATATTTTAGTACATTTTTATTTTAAAATCAACAGATTTAAACAAATATTTCACCCAAATACAGCATAAAGAGAATGACAGCTTATAGCACTCAATAAGACATATCCAGGTAAAGTATTGGTTTAAGAGAGCAATCCCTTGCTGTGTGCGAGTTTTAACTTGTTTCCCTCTCTCTCTTTCTCTCTCTCTCTCATACACACACACATATCCACTCATCTCTCCCCATTTAGCCTAATGGATCATATAATTTGTGTATATAGTATGTCCAGGCTCTACCAACACACAGGTTGCCTGTGCCACTTAGCCACACAGGGCATCAGGCAGTAACTGAATGTTCATAAGGAGCTAGATATAGTGGCAGGATGATTATGAGTTATGATCTCATAACTTATGTCATGAATGCTACAAGTAAATTAATTTTGTTCATAATTCACGTTCATGATTTCATTACGGAATTCCTGTACACAAAACATGTCATTTTGCAGATATCACAAACTGTAAAACAGCATGGACTACAACAACATGTGATAAAGAATGCAGTACGTCAGTCACTCTGGTGCATGTGATTGTGCTTTAAAACTATCCACCATACTGAGATTGCTATGCGTTAGGGCTAGGCTTTGAAGAAACAATTAGACTTGCAAATATCAGAAGCGCAGCAGAACTGCTCTCAGGACAGAAGAGGTGACAGCCAGCTTCAGAGAGACCGAGAGCTTTGGGCCATTCCACTGCCCTGTCAGGAGCAGTCAATATCATGTCTGTACTATCCAGCAACAGACACACAAGCAAACACTATGAAGGTTAAAGAAGAGCTGCAAAAAAACTGCAGTGTACAGCATCATCTCTACAGTATCAATATACGGCATTCTACGATTCATTTATAACCCAACAATCCTTAGACCATCTCCAACTTTACTGCAATTCATAGATATGCACTGCTAATGTTGACATAATAAGCATTAATATGTATAATAATATTCTCACCTTATATACAGGTAGATGGCCAATAATAAATAAATGAATAAATGAGTTTCTGGAATGCTGTTCCACAATCTCCCATATAGGTGTTTAATTGGTTTGATCTCTGGGAACATTATTTTCATGGTCAATGCTTCAAGATCACATCAACCATAGAATAAAATATAAAATATCAGTCAGAATAACAGTTTTGATCTTTTAATCTGTACTGATTTGGTGTGGCTCTACATACAGTGAACTACAGCATACTGGAACAAACAGCAGAATAAAAAATATTTATTAAAATTAAGATAATAACCATAATAGTAATAATAATTAATACGCTCACCGAGCACTTTATTATGAAAATGTGTAACACTTCATTAGGAACACCTATTAGTTCGTGCAATTATCTAATCAGGTGACAGTGTGGCAGCAGTGCAGTGCACAAAATCAAGCAGATACGGGCCAGAGGCTTCAAGTTGAAGTTCACATCAACCATTAGAAGGGGGAACAATGTGATCTCAGTGAATTTGATCTTGTAATAAATGCTTGTGCCAGACAGGCTAGTATGAGTATTTCTATAACTGCTGACTTCCTGGGATTTTCACACACAACCGTCTCTAAGCTTTACTCAGAATGGTGCAATAAAGAAAAACATCCAGTGAGCAGTTCTGTGGACAGAAACAACTTGTTGATGAGAGACATCAATGGAGAATGGCTAGACTGGCTCAAGATGACAGAAAGGCTACAGTAACTCATATAACGTGGTACAATTTTGGTGAGCAGAAAAGCATCACAGAATGTAAGATTTTGAGGTGGGTGGGGTTACAATGGCATAAGCCAATGTGAGTTCGGCCAAGCACAAAAAACTGGGGCTACAGTGGGCACAGGCTTACCAAAACTGTACAGTTGAAGATTTCAAAAACAGAGCCTGTTCTGATGAATCTTGTTATCTGCTGAGACACACAGTTAGGTAGGGTCAGAATTTGGCACCAACAGCATGAATCCATGGACCCAACCTTTCTTGTGTCACCAGTCCAGGCTGGTGGAGGTGCTCCAGTGATGTGGGGAATGTATTCCTGGCACACTTTTGGCCTGTTAATACCAATTAACCATCACTTGAAAAAATTTAGTTATTGTTGCTGATCATGTGCATCCCTTAATGGCCACAATTTGCCAGATTCTAATGCCTACTTCCAGCATGAAAATGTACCATGCCACAAAGCAAAAGTCATCTTAAACTGGTTTCATGACCATGACAATGAGTTCAGTATTCTTCAGTGGCCATCCCTGTCACCAGATCTGAACTCAGCAGAAAACCTTTGGGATGTTGTAGAAAGGGAGATTCTCAGCATGCAATTGTACCTAAAAGATCTGCAGGAACTGTGTGATGCAATCATGTCAACATGGACCAGAATCTTAAAAGAATGTTTCCAACATTGTGTGGAATCCATGGCATGAAGAACTGAGGCCGTTTTCAGCCCAAAGGGAGGCCTTACACAGTAGTGTTACAGTGTTCCTAATAAAGTGTTTGGTTTGTATAACAATAGTAATAATTCATCTTCATCTTCTTGTTCATTCATTCATCTTCTTGGCTGCTTATTCCTTTTCAGGGTCACGGGGGAGCCGGTGCCTAGCCGGCCACATAGGG
>JAOVYV010000002.1:16513313-16524530 GCA_025674545.1 Hassar affinis | reverse complement strand
TTTTCTATTGGTGATTTTTTATGTCATTTTCTCATTAAAAACCCTCCATGTAAATATACACCATGAAAAGTTGTACAGGTTCTTCTTAATGTTTAAAATAAGGTCTCACTTTTATTTTTTAATATGTAGATATAAATATATATTTTGTCAAAATATATGATCATATGGTTGAGGAAACAAAAAGGAGACAAACAAACATCTCAACATAAACGTTATAAATAAGCATCCAAGTGAAAATATTTAGGTATACAATGGGGCCATTAGATCTTGCCTTCATTGCGCTAGCATTTCTTAATGCTAAACACAGCTAGCGGCAACCACAGCCCTCCACCACCATTTCCTGGTAGTTTTTCAAGACTACCCTGTCAGTCTCATCCAGGTAGAGCATTGAGATGGCACTCAGCTCGGTGGGCACACAGCAGGCCTTGGGAATATTGCTGTTCAACGAGTTGACCAGTGTTTGTACAATAGCATGGTTCGTGGAATTCAGATGGTCGGCTAGAGGGAAAGGGCAGTCCCCTTGGCAATAGTATGCCTGATAGCCTGGTGGTGCCACTATCCAGTCGTTCCAGCCTACATCACTGAAGTCCACATACAGCGCATGTCGCCGGCAGTTGCGGTTCCGCTTACGGCCTCGCTGCTTTGGGCTGCGTTTGGTCCTGCGTGTCAGTGGGTGGCCTTTGCCATCATGGCCGAAAGTGACCAACAAAGGACGCAGCTGGTCCCAGTCTTCTTCTGAAGTGTGGTGCAGTGAGCGGCTGATGCGTACATGCTTGCCTTGGTGTAGCGGCGTTCGGTTCAGATGCAGAACCTCTACAGCAAGTCCATAGTTTGGCAGCCGCTCACGGGTCCAACGCAACACAGCTGGGCTCACGTCAAAGCTTTCCCAGCTGGTGGTGTTGTGGGTAACAAGGCGTGTGTCCAGGAGGCGTGTGATCAGCTGCCCGGGCTGTGGTGGTTTCAGCACCTCATACACATTGATCCTATGGAGGTCCTCGTTTCCCACGTGCTGGGACTCCACACCAGGCTCCTCAATCTGCTGCCGGTACAGCCGCAGTTCTGCTGTGGAAAGCAGCTCATCCTCAGGGATGCTGCTGAGGTTAAAGAAGAAGCGCAGAGGAGTCTCCATTGTGTACGGTCTGTCTGACGGCACTTGCTCCATGTGCTCTAAGGGGAGACAAGACATATAGGTTACATAAATATGTATGTAAGTAATTAAGCTAAGCACTTCATAACAAGTAAAGGTAGCAGTTCCCCTGTCTGTAATCTTTAAGCTCTAGTGGTATTCTCCTTTGGCTCCCCAGCCCTCTTGTTATATACCCAAAACCCTATCAACAAAATCCCTGAAATATCTGTTTCTCCACCTCTACAGAACTATCAAATGCCAAAACAATTAGACGCTAAATAGGAATTTCAAGGCTCTTTTAAAGTAAACTAGATATGTGCAGGGGCCCAAGATGTGAAAGACACCTTAACTGATTCAAACACATTCACTTTCAACAGCAAAAAAGCATTTATGCGACTAACATATAACTACATTTCACTACATACTTCAGTATCACAAGAATCTGCACCCCCTTTCCCCCAGATCTTCTGAGACAGGACTGATCACTCTGCCATAGCTGCACAACAGACAACAGGGAGAGCTGCTTAATCTACAAGGTTTCTGGCAAGCTCGCCTCTGAAGGAAAGTGAATGTTGTGCTTGACATGTTACTCTTCAATTTGGGCATGTTATTTCACACCCAGGACCTGATCTCGGCCAGGTGGTTCTTGTTATTCACTGTGTGTTTTTGATTAGATCTCCAGGTTAACTAGTGACGTTTATCATTTTCACCAAGAACAATCATTAACCCTTTGACTCAGATGGTGTTGGGTGGCATAGACACTGGTTAAATGCTATTGTTACTGCATTCCTTACATCATAACCGAATTGCTCTTAAGTGTACATTTTCATAGTAACTACTGATACAATGTTGCTCTTACATTGATAACAATAGGAATTCACTATTCCAGAAGCAAATTTCTAGACAAGATTCTAAGCATTCTGCTTTTCTCTTGTGCACACTCTGTCTGCCAGACAGGCCAATTTAAGACTGCCCTTAAAGACCGCCTTCCCAATGGCAGACATTTTTGCTAGTCTTTTTTATTTACTCTTCTCTGCAGCATCCCTGTACATATGGCCCCTTAATATGATCTTATTCAAGAACAAATATTGCCAACAAAATCAATAAAAGACAAAATAATGAGTATTCCTGGTGCCATGCTAGTGCCCCTTTATCACCTTGGCACTGTGTATTTGTTTTTTTCAAGGCTCCTGGGCACTCTGTCTGCCTTAAGTGCCCACACTGTTGGCAGCAAGACTTTATTTAGAAGTCTGCAGAGTAGCATTAAAGATAATTGCATGTTGAGGACAATCCCTCAAAAAGATCCACATAATTGAAGACAGAGGTATACTGCTGTAGAGCGTTTTTTAAAAGTGTTTGCTCTGAATAGTGTTTGAACATCACTTGCGATAATAGAAATATACTTTTTATTTCTTGAGAGACATGTAGAATATCTTAAACAAGTCTTACCTTCATGATGGAATGCTCTTACAGTGTTGGCTCGGCTAGTGGACTTCTCCGGGTATTCAAAGCTGACATCGTGAGCTTCAGCTTCTTCCACTTCCCCTGACTGCAGCCTATAGAGGTCGAGCAGATACTTGGGCACCACTGCCGAGCGGCTGGGCCTCGGCCGCCTCTGCAGGCCGAACATGTGCAGCAGCGTGGCCTCAAAGTCCCGAAGCAGTTCATGACTTTGACCCGGGTGACTGCCCAATGCCTTTTTCTTCCCTTCCTCAGGTATTAGACTAGCATGGCTGCTCTCTCCCAGTACAACTTGGCATAATAAAATGACCATCAGCATTCGATTACCAGGAATCATGTTGTCTCTGGTGGACAATTGAGGAAGAGATAGTACAAAGGGAGAAGCAAAAGACAGAAAGAAGGAGGAGAGAGGGGACACAATGTTTTAAGTAATGTTTACCTATGAACAACACCACCCCCAACAATTTTCATGTCCCTGCATTATAATGCCCATTTTAACAGGTAACAATTGCTCTGTCTTGCTTGTTTAAAGGTCAGTGTTCATGTATGTTCTTTTTATCCACAACAATATCATTAAGCACTAGTAAAACAGCAGACAAACTCTTTCTAAATGGAATTTGAGGAGCCATACAGTCCCCTTCCCTCTCACCCAGCAGGATGATTAGACAAATAGGACAGGAGCAGCCTCAGGGTCAGAGCAAACTCTAACTCGATAAGAAACAGGATCCCTACAAACATGACCTAAGGCCAAACAAAGAACTATGTTCCACAGATTTCAAACTTATAGACCAAAAGTCAAAAAGACGTATTTATTATTGTTTTGCTGGAATGACCAAGGCTTCTAAAACTCTCTAAAATATAGCTATTTAAATCCTAGGAAAGCAGCTGTGTCAGATGGCAAAATTGGTTAGGTGTGGTCCACTTACCGACAGAAAATAAAGCATGGGGAAACAGTCCATGTTTGTTGGGAGCCGATGTGGGACGGGTTCCTTAAGGAAATGCTACGTGGTGCTGGGAGGCTGCTTGAGGCTGGTGAGAGTCTTGTCCTGAAAGATAAAGTTCAAACCAGAAAGCGCTGTTAGTTTTTCGTGTCCTACCACCAAAAAAAAATCCTTCCAGTTCATCTAACAACAAAACACCAAAAAATGCATGAAATAAACAGTTCCATTAGCTGTTCCATTAACGAAGAGACAATTAATCCCCCTGATTACTCATCACAGCTCAATAAAAGTCATATCAGAGGGCACATGATAGCAATGCCTTAAAAGGGGGAGCTTTTGTGAACAAACTGCTTTTCAAAAGAAATTTGGTAATCCCCAGCCTTCACCCAGAGTTCACCTAAACTGGCCTATGAAGTGAACCTGCGGTCAGCATATATCATGCTCTCAAACCCATTACATCTCCTGTATACAAAGTTGAACATAAATACAAATAAAGGGGGAAGAAGGGAAGGACCTGTAATCAGAGTGCAGTTGGATTGCTGTCGATGTACAGTTACATTAACCTAGAGGGCATAACCATGTGTTTGGTCAATCACTGGTCAAAGTGATTAAAAAGTGGGTGAAAATGTGCTATTTATCCTAAATGGCCCAAATCAATGGGTCAGAGCAGCAACGTGTGCATTTTGTCATCTTTTGGATTAGGTTCTACTGGATCAAATCCAATCATTACAACAGAAATGATGCATAACAACAAGAATGCAGCGTGAGTTTGTATATGTGTGTGTGTGTCATGAGTACACAACTGTTAACATGTTTTATTGCTCTATTTGCTTGTTCTTCATGCAATCAGGGAATGAATTTGGATTCAGATCATGGTGTTGACCCAAGCCTGACCCTGTATGCTCAGCCGTTATAGTGTCCGGCTTGGATGGGGTTGCATATGTGTTTGATCATAGGACTTTACTTTCCACAGATAAGTTCAAGCAAACTGGTGTCCTGTATGTGAGGTGATCTGAGGGATATCAATATACTACAGCTTACTATTTGCCAGAACCCTTATTAGATACATTAAAACACATTCAAAATTTGAAAATAAAATAATATCGAAATGTAACCTCTGGTGTTCAGTTAAGTTCAGGTCAAAGCAAAAACTACAAAGAATTAAACATCATAAAATGCTCATTCTCATTGGCACCAAATATTACTAAAGCATGCACACACACACATACACCTGGAGTAAGTTCAGACCACAAATTCTTGCTTGAAAACCAAATGTGCACTGTCCAAAATATTTACAGGATTTTATGTGAATGTGCTTGAGGATAAAGAAGAGCTATGCAAGCTCTTTTGCAATGAGAGCAACTTATGGTGCAATTTGGCTCCAGCAGCTTGCTTCCTTTGGTTTGGCAGAGTCTCGTGGGCCTCACAGCATTTGACTTCACTTTCCCTAACCTGACTTAATGAGAGCGTACTATGCACATGGCCCTTTAGATGTGTTTCCTGAGGAATTTGACAGGGAATGAGGGGGGAGCAGGTTACCACAGGAACAGACAATAGTAAGGACCCAATTTTAGCATTTTATCTCTGCTGTGCTTCATTCAGATCTTTCCAGAGTGCTCTTCAGAACTTGCCGCTCCAGCTCCAGGAAGGTTGCATTGTGTTGTCCCCTGGTTTTGGGCTCTAGTGCACAGATGTATAATGTATAACAGGCCCTGGAGTTGTTAAAGTCAGCTGGAGATTTACATTCCAAAATCCATGAAACAGTGATAAAATGGACCACGAATAACAAGCTAACAACATTCTTTTCCCCGGTTATGCTGATTAAATCTTTTTGAGCACACATAACTTTTCACTGTATTTACATTCCAAACTCTTTGCCAACATTCTGCCAATGCTCTACAATACTCGTGATTTGCTTAAAACCAAACAGGGAAGAACAGAAGTGTAGGATCTCCGTGTTCAGGTGCCACCAATAATAATGTTGGTTCCTGTGAACCATGCACTAGCCTACAGAAACATGGTTATTACATGATGTTTAAACATACTCTATTCAAAACTACTCTATACTCATACTCTATGAAAAAAAATCTGTAAAAATATAATAATAATAATAAAGTCAATATAGGATTTTAATACAAGCAAAAACAGAATGTCATGAGAGTAAGTCGTTGTTTGCAGTGTGTTCTGTGTGTAACTAAAACTGTGGGCCACTATATTTAACTCGCTTTTCCCTATTGTTCTACTACAGCTTTACATTTCCTAAAATATAAGGAGGCAAAAATATACAAAAACCAAACATTTCGGTTTGGCAACGTCGGGCTCCCTGGAGTTGATTTATTACCGAGTCAGAGCTCTGATGGAGATCCGGTTTTAAAACCTGCTTATGTTCCGTTTTTAGCCCTAACACCCCACCTCTCCACCCCCAAACCCCCATTTACGCAAGATGAAGAATCCGTGTGAAAATACGGAGCGTCAAAACGAGGCAAAAACATTTGCGCGCAGGACTTTTGGAGATTCTTTGCGCACAGAATAACAGAAGACAATCATTCGACAAGCGTGAGCTGTGATGTTTTAAGGCTTTAATTCGGTTTACCCTCTAAACAGTTAATTATAGGGCTGCTATTAAAGTTCTCATATTCTCATGCAAGGTTCTTCGGCGCTAAACGAGAAAACCACATGGACCGATAAAGCAGCGGTGCGTTTGGCATTTAAACAAAAACAACAAACTGTTCTTGCGAAAGACCGGGAGTTATTTTTGAATCGTTTCATGAATGCACTGTTTCAGTGTAATTTAGCTACGGGTTTATTGTAGAAGCATGGAGAAGTATTGGTCGCAATACTATACCTATTAAAACTCGGCACAAAACAAAGTGGACCCATGAACTAAGCGCTCAGTGCGTCTCTTCCGGCTTGTGTGTGTGTGTGTGTCTGTGTGTGTGCAAGAGAGACAGAGTCAGGGCAGCGCACAGCAGTCCTGAGCGGGCAGGTGTGCGCAGGGAAAACTGGATGGTTGTCCAAGGGTGCAAAAAACATCATGGTCCGCATCTTTACCTAGGCCATCAGTGTAGGATGAAATCATAGAGCCTGACGCATTTAAAGCAACGCGCTTCTATTCATGCGATTGAAAGCAAAAGCAGAACTTGAATGGATAAACCTTTCATTTTTGGAAATGAATGGAAGTTTCACGTCTATCTGAAAAGGCATGGCATACAGAAATCCGGTTTTGGGAACATATATATATATATATATATACATATATATTACAGACATCCACTACACGTGAGAGAGTGGAGAGCACTCACCATCGGTAGATGCGCGAAGCGTATCCTCAAACACGAAGTGAACTGAGCGAGGCGCGTTCCAGAGAGTCACGGCGCACAGCATACACTCGGGATACACAGGCAAAAAGCAAAGCGGCAAGCCTTTGGGGTATTAGTCCCGAAAATGTCCCCCTATACGGACACAGCTGAGTCCATTGGGCTCCTGGGTGAAGATACTAATGAGGCACTCGGCTCCTA
Organism: Hassar affinis; assembly: GCA_025674545.1. Lineage (NCBI taxonomy): Eukaryota > Metazoa > Chordata > Actinopteri > Siluriformes > Doradidae > Hassar > Hassar affinis. Next base: position 16,517,484 of record JAOVYV010000002.1, on the reverse strand, counting down.
TGTCCACTAGTTCATCACACGTTCATCACAGGCACTCTGATCGCGCGCCTGATGTGGCCCGCAGTTTTTATGTGGCCGCCCACTTGAATCGCTGTTCCTCCTCCCCCTGCTCCCCCCTCACACACACACACACACACACACACACACAGCCCAACACCTAAGTTCGACCGCCCACCCCCCTACACTCACCCGGATCCCCGGAGAACAGAACAAAATCATACCGTTTTATTATTACAACTGTTACATGCCCCCCATTTTTGCCTTTGAAAGAACAGACGGCGGAACTTGTCATATTTCTGTAATATATGGGTGGCGCACCAGCTCCCTTGGCCGCCAAATGTAGCCTATTAAAATGCCTTCAGCGCTTACGGTGTACAGGTTCAATACGCACGCGCGCGCGCACGTACACACACACACACACACGCATGCATGCGCGGATGCACACGAGAGAATAAGAATAGCCAAATTAATCTTGCAGATATTTTACTTTTTCAAAACGGCTGCAGTTTTGTGCTCCACTTTTCTTCATGGGTCCAGTCAAATATCAACACAGATGACCATGGGGGTATTTTGTCACCATAAAGAGCTGATGCCCACTCCACTCTTGTTTAGACTTAATGAATATAAAATAATTGTGTGATTACCCATAAATCCAAATCGAGTTGTAAATAAAGCCTCTTTATCAAAGAACCATGTCTGAAAACCATCTGAAAAAATCATAGAATATACACCCTCCAGAAGTAACTGCTATGCATTAAAATACTCTAGATCCCTAGTTCTTTGACCGGTGTCACCTTAATTACATAACAAAATACACACACAGTAAATATTCAAGTCAGAGTGAACAAACTTAATGCAAATGATCAAGCCTGATCACTGAATTTCATGTATGGCAGTTCATTTACACGTCCATTGATATATACAGACAACCCCATGAGGCTCAAGAGGCCACTAACAACCAGCCTGTGAAGCAATTACATTGCAAACATAAGCCCATGTAAGTGTTACAAAATGATTCTTTAGTGTCAAATTCTAACATCTAACTACAGCTTCATCACCTCACAGCTCTTATAGAAAGTCATCAGTGCTGAGGAGCAATTAAACAGCACTGTAGTACGCGCATTGTTACATGACCTTTCCAGGTGAAAAGGAGAGCAGTGAACTTCCCTTATCATCAGAATCTCTGCAATTCTCCTTTTGCCCCCATTCTGCCCGCTAAAGGCCCTGTACATGAATGAGTCCTCACAGACACCCGCTCATTAGCATACTGCTTCCCTGTCTGCTGCATTCACTTTAGAGACAGAAGGTACCTTTAACTCATTACCACCCCCTCCGAATTCACTGTAGAGAAAAATTGCTCACACGTCACACACAAGGGCAAAAATCTACCAGGGAAGGGGGTGGTGGGCTGCTGCTGGTGGAGGGGTCTATCATTACGACCCTGTCATTACCTTTGTTATGTTAATGCGATCAAGTAACTGCTCACTCAGTGATATTCATAGATAGTTGTCAGCCAATAAGTATACTGTAAGGTACACTCACTCTCTATTCATGACACATCTTCATTTATTAGACTCTGTCATGTTTATTATATAGATATCTCTAAAAAGCAATGACCGACAGTGTAACATGGTTTTGCGATAGGCATGGGGACCACCCCCCTTGGCTGGCTAGCATGCAACTGTACGACAGCTGTGCACTCTTACAGAGTCAGGACAGAGCGCACTGCACTCTTGACACTGTGTCTACACATATGCTCTGGCCAACGGCCCAGCTGTACTCTAGTGGCTGATTCTGACTTTCCAGTGGCTTGCTGTATTAACAGGTTGCTTATATGTAGTCTTTGGTCAGTATCAGGAAACACTTTTTAATCATCTGGTTTAATCATTTATGCTGTACAGAATGAACAGTAGATCTTAAGCATTCTCTATTAAGAGTGTTTTATCCTAAGTTGTATGTCAGTTACAAAGATATTATCACGTAGCCTTGCTACTGACATCTTACAGACTAGTATAAGAGGAGTGATAGAAACTCACTATGGATACCATGTGATACAGTTTGAACCTCAAATGTAAAGTGCTGCCCTTTTTTAAGTGAAATGTTCCTTTTCCTTTTCAGAAAAGTTCCTGATTGGCCTATTCTATGAAAGATCACAAGTTCAAGTCTAATGAATCTCATAACTGGACATAACTAGTCTTGGTATCTCTACTGTTGATCAGGGCAATGGTAGCTCAGTGGTTAAGACATTGGACTACTGACCCAAGGTTATGAGTTCAATTCCCACCACAGCCAAGCTGCCACTGCTGGGCCCTTGAGCAAGGCCTTTAATCATCAACTGCTCAGTTGCTCATTAAATGGATTAAAAAATTTAGGTCACTCTGGATAAGGGTTTCTGCCAAATGTAATAAATGTGCATGTAATGTAAATCAGAACAACAGTAGTTTAGTCACTGTCTTTCCAAGCGTGTCACCTGCCCTGCCATAAAAGGGCTAACATGTTTGGAGAGAACACGTGTCGGCCTTCAAATGGGGTTAAACAAGACATCCATTGCTATTTGAAAATAATGTCCCAATCCAGGTCATTACCAGTGATTCATTAAGCAAAAAATCATGTGTTGCTTATATAAGCATAAACACCAAATGTCTATATCTCTTGTACACCTTGTATATTTAGGTCTTTCCATCTGTGACACACCAAATAGAGTTTGGTGAGAATAAAATTCGTCATGCCCAGAGGTGAGAGCTTTGCTCAGGTTAAATTTTTTTAGTCTGTTGTTATAGCACCAACGTGTGTGTGTGTGTGTGTGTGTGTGTGTGTGCATGTAATTGAGGTGTGCTCTGAGGCGTTGACCAGGCTTAGCCTCCTGAGATCACAGAGAGATTGCCTCCCATGGGTGGTTCTGCTGCAGGCATTATGTGCAGGAGGGGACTGAGATTCCCTGCCCCTGCTTAGCTCTTACCTCTCAACACCAAGTCAACTCCATCACACCCATTTAACACTCCTCAGCTCAAAATCAGTGTAAACTACTACTACTTCAGGCCACCTTAAAAGGTAGTCCCAGACTGCTTTTATCTTGCCATGTTTGGTATTAGGTTCTGAGGAAGGTGCATGACTCATCAACTGCCTGGTCCCTGGTTCTGTAATCCCCAAACTATTTCACGTCTTTACCTGGTGTCATGTGATTGAAGAGGTTAACTGTGTGACATCTACTATTGGGTAATTGCAGAGGTCAGAAGCACACCTCTGTGGAGGAGGCAAATGTGAGTCAGAAAGGGTGGATAAATCAAGCTCCGAATCTTCTCATGTGTGAACTCTCGTCTACAATCAACGACTTCAACGGCAGCTCAAAGCTGACCTCAGATAGAAGACCTGTGCAATGTCACAACACACTTTACTTTTCTCTCTGTTCTTCTCTCCCCTCGGTCAATGCCAACTTCTCTCTCTGTTCTTCTCTTCCTTCAGTCAGTTTGCTAGTGGAGACACGCGCCGTGCTCATTGATCAAACGCAGCTTTTGCGGCGCCTCCTTTTTTTGCTGGAACATTCTTTGGGCCCAGCTTCATTTTGGCCACCTGTAATGGCATGAGCCGCACTAAGAATGGTCCTAATCCTTCCAGCTCACGTTCTTAAAGTCTGTAAGTACCCTGAGATTTTGGTGTTTGCAAGGGAGGAGAATGAAGGTTTGGGCAAACTATTTTAATCTGTGTGATGGAAATGGCATGTAAACTTCTGAGTCAAAAGGTAAACTCAAAGGAAATGACAGGGAAGGTCTGCCAGGATTTTTCCAGGTTGTTAAATTTTTTTCCAGGTTCTGGTACACGGAAACTCGCATTACATCACTCTCTGTTAGAACAAAGAAGTGACAACTCCTCACTCTGTCATGTCCACACAGATAATGTATTTTAACAAACATAGTGTGCTGTATATCTCACACTCACGGATGGGTATTGGTGTTATCAGTGTTATACTATTTAACTTTATTCTGAAATACTTGGAACAAGGTAGATGACTTCCGTTTTATTTTAAGACATTTAAAATTTATCATAAAAAGTAACTCCTGACTTACATTTTATATCAAACATTTTGACAATTACAAGTGGGCGGCACGGTGGCGCAGTGGATAGCGCTGTCGCCTCACAGCAAGAAGGACCCGGGTTCGATCCCCGGGTGGGG
>JAOVYV010000002.1:16497311-16508022 GCA_025674545.1 Hassar affinis | reverse complement strand
CATTTGGGGAAAAAAATGAATAGCAAATATTTTAAGTGAGTAAACTATTTGACTTGCTATTTAAATTGAAAGGGCATGGGATCATCATTTCCATACAACGGGTTGCTATTATATCATGCATGAGTCAATACATCAACAGCCTCAGACTTCCCACTATGATTTTTGCCACCACAAATGACTTCCTTTACAAGCAATGGCAAAACGTTATTGGTGATCTTGATTTTCTGGAAGCTGTAATGAACCCCCTCCTCTTCCCCACCCCAAGGCGACACTGAAGTAAGCACCAACTCCCTGCTCTCCTGCCATTTTTCTCCCTGGAGCAACTGGAGCAAAAAAAGTAAGCACCATCAAGGGGCCTAGTTGTCACCATGGCAACCGAGGCAGCAGTTGATGTTAAGCGCCAAATTTGTTGCATTACCCCATCAGTTTCCCCTCAAGTGCCTTGCTCCATCTGTAGGGAGTCTCCATCTCAGCAGGGAAGAGGAGGTAAGAAGAGGAGGAGGAGGAAATAGCAGCATCTCTGGACCTTCAGCAAGGTCCTGAACCACCCACCTTGTCTGGTTTTAGCCTTATCACCAGCAGTGCCCACAGTAAGCCTCCCAGCAGGACCCCAACTTTTAGCAGCCTGTAAAAGAGCCATTTTATTGCACTGTATCTGTTATTTATTTCACACCCTGAGTAAGCGAATCACAAGCAATTGGCCTATGCAGCTGCTTGTGCCAGGTTCAACTGCAAGATGTTTTGCCGCCCGTTCTTGGCCCATTCGGCAGAGAATGGCTGCTAATTATGACTGGTTCCCTCATTGGTGGGACTAGATCCAAGGAGACACCTGGGTACTGGCTGAGCCAGGAACCACCCCCTGCAATCTCCAGCAACTGCAGAAAACATGATTAAATCCCTAGCCTCTTGGGGGGTTTGATGACAGTACAACAAACATTTACATAAGCAGTCTCATTTTAGCAGCAGAAAAGAGAGTGAGGTGACATCAGAGAGTAGTATATTATCATCAGCTTTATATGTAAAGTAAAGACACCTCCATCAGTTCGAGCATAGCCATTGTTATTATTGCTTGTATCTGATGGAAACCAAATAATGGAGACTGGTCACATTTCATCAAACTGCAGGAATCAGGTTTGTAATTTGAACTGCACACCTTCTTTGAAATGTGACATCACTGCTTTTAGACTCACATTTTGTATATTTGCCGGGGGGGAAAGCTGACATCTGGGCAGGGTGTGGACCGAGGCATAGTTAAACTGACTTTTATTTACATGCCTGCATTTTGTTTGGGTTTGAGTGCCATTTTTCAAGTTGTTTTGCATGACAGGCCCATTTCACTGTAATTGCTAGGCTTAAACAGGAACACTGAAGGATGATCTGCAAAATCTGACGGAATGCCGTTTTCACCAACAGACAGACAGAGCCTCATATGGTTACACTAATACGTCACAAATCTTCTAGCTTACCTAAACTGGGTCCTAGTAACAGGAGAACCCCCACCTTATCACTAAATCCATTACCATATCTTACTTGCAGCATGACCCAAAGGCCATACTGTTGCCTTATGAAGCCGGCTCTGTCCAGACCGGGCTGCTGAGGGGAAGCGCTATCTCACAGCTGTTAGATGAGAACTCTGAGATCTTCCTGCATAAATTTCACTGATATCACCTCCATCAGAGGGCCATAAAGCTGATTTATTATAAATACAGATCTCTTGTGTTTACTGCATGCATTCTTGTGCCTGCAACATCTTCGAAATGAGCACTTGCAGGTGCTCAGTGTCTGTCTAAGTGGGGCAGACTGAGGAAGAGATACATACTGACAAAAAACCTCTACAGGATCCAGGGAAGGAAAAACAGAGCAAAAGAAAGAGAGGGAGAGATGAAAGTGGCTAGGAGTGGATAGATAAATAAGAAAGGATAAAAGACAGAGGGCATTCAACAGTGAGAATAAAGGAAAATGGGAGAGAAAAAGAGAGAGAGATAAATTAAGGCAAAGGGGTAAGAAAACATGGCAGCCATCAGACTGGTGATTAAGCTGAGGCAGAGTTGATAAAGACAATGTGCTATGTGTTATGTTACTTGGATCGCCGCGTGTTCTCAGCCTACTGAATATGTCTAAGGACAGGAATGGTGGATTGGGGGGTAGGTGGAGGGGGGCTCGTGGATAGGGTTTGTTTTTTTTATATTTAAATTTCATTTTTTTAATTTGTTGCAAGTAAATAACAAGCATCATTGATACTGGGGTAAATAGGAGTGAAAAAAACAAATTCTTTATTGTTGTAATTATTATCATACAATAATAATAATACTGTTATAATATTATATTAATGTTATTGTGTGTATTACTATAATTCCTTACTATGCCCAATTATTCAGTCCAGCAATATAACAAGACTGCTATATTTCAAGTGCATCAACTATATCTTGAGGCATTACCGATATCTACTTAGTGTCTGACCTCACACCAGAATAAGCCTGAGGCCCAAATACAGTCACATATCAAAAGTGCGTCAGTACATATCAAATTGCTATCAATTGTTTTCTGAATAACAATATCACAGACAAACTGGGAGGAGAGGAAAAATAGGTCTTGGCATAGTGTTGAAAAAAACCTTAAGCAGTTTAACAACAACAAAGGGCAGAACAGAAAAAAAGGGAAATGCAAGAAATTCCAGAAATGTGAGGGAGCTGGTTGGTGTGGATACAGAAGGAGATTTGACCAAACCCAACAACAGACTTTACAGCTGATGAGGGTACTGTGTGAAAGAGAGACAGAGACAGTGAGACAATCTCAGCTATTCAAACCTCCAACAGACTTTGGTACTACAGGGTTCCAACAGAACCTGCTGCACAAAAGTGTCACCCACGGATTAATATAATAATAAGCAACAGGTTAAAGGATGGCTGCATGCTCAGAGTGAGAGAATTGTTAAAATATTTATCTAAATTTAATTAACAATATAAATCCTACATGATTAATTCTACACATATAGCTTTAATTAATCAGTGAACAAAAGACATTATGAATTCCATAGATTTGTTTGTCATGATAGAGATCTTTAACAGTGCAAGCTAGATCCTCTTCCTGCAGACTGAGGCATCAAATCCGCACTGTGCCGTCATTCCACTAGGCCTGCTCTGGGCTGTACATGATGAATGCACTGAGATTTCATCTCTGTGGTTGTTTCACTCATTGCCTGCACTCAATTAGCTTTCTGGATGCTTGTGGAGCATTTTTGTTGGTGCTAGAGGCACGGGATGAGAACAGAGAGAGATAAGATGTGGCCCAGAGAGGAGAATTTCAAGCATTTCGAGACTCCAAGTAAAAGAGCAGCTTGTAAGTATGTCAGAGGTTCTTAGGGACATGTGTTGAACTAGCCAGGATGGCTAGACACATAAGCTGGTCAATCCCTGGGTGACTGAGAGTGAGTGGATTTGTCTGAGGTCTTGGTCACCATGATGGGCAGAATGGCTGAAGACCCTGATGGAGACTCCAAGGGAACGGGCATCCCTCATCACCACCGCACACCCAGGCTGCTGGAGCGCAAAACAATTAGCCAGTGTGTGAACAAGGCCTTGTTTATTGACTTAGTGGAGAGACTTTATTAACCCAGGCTGCGTTGAATGGGAGTCACCTGCTGTTCACACTTAGGCCGTTATTGTGAATAGGGCTGGAGACAGGAGGGCCCTTATGATGTCCACTAAAGCCTGCTGTTCCTTTGTCCAAACCACCTTCAACCAGCAATAGAATAGTTCAGCGTGCATAGCAACACGACTTTTATACAGCAACATTGTGGGACAGACAGTCTCAATCACTTGTCAACGATGCAATTACACTAGCTGTCACCAACTTCTGTTAAACTATATTGCATGTGTCAAATTAGCACTGCTTTGGCATTGTTTCTCTTAGATGCTTTACCAGATTCACAAGTCCCTTGCACATAATCCGTATTACAATATATGATGTTCAGTAAAGCTATGTCAGGTCTTTCATGTGGTGTAAATGTGTTTCACTACTAGTTTTAAATGCAAGGTGACATGTCCATGGCAGGCAAGGATTCGAGACTCATCCCAGTGAGTGAGATTTCCTCTAAAGTGCATGGTGTCAATAGCTGACTTTCAGCAAGACAGATAAAAACACAACAGCCTGGTTTTTATCTGCCTTCCAGGGACTAGTGCTGCAGATAACAGCTATTACACCGACAACCGGGAGGCGTGTGGAGATGCGTGGGCTTATCTACAGCTTCCAGTAAACTCTGTGTATGTGTGTATATGCATGTGTGTGACCTATTATGTCGTTTCTTTGCATGCAACAATGTTTCTCCAAGTCTGTGTGTATTTATTTGGAGCTTGAACAGGAAATTAGGTAATTGGAAACCAAGAAAAAGCCAGGCAAACATTCACAAATATTCATGCTGTGGACATTTACCCCTTAACCTGATTTAAACCCAGTTCAACTGCCTGAACATAAATGATGATGTACATGTTTTCAAGCAATAAATGTAGTCTCTACTCAGACTCAGGATGTGGGACTTGTGAACAATCTTTATTTTTGATATTTATTTAGGCTATATTGGCATAGTGCTGTCAAATTAACACGTTAACAAACACACTAATGCGTTATTTAAAAAATTAACAGCATTAAAAATTGTAACGCAGACCAGCGGCACCCTGGTCTGTTGTTGAACACAATTATTCCCAAATTGACCACTACATTACTCGTATAGGCTGCATTCCGATTGCAAGCTGTATGTCTGCTACACAGGGTACAGAATCCCAAGGGCTCTTTATAGGGAACTCGGTCACTAAAACGGCTCTGTTTGGAACACGCTGCAACGTCATCAACAGCAGACAGTATTGGGGTCGTGCATTCATTACAGCATTCTGCTGTATTTAGCATGATAAATCAAACAACACTGTCCAGACTGATTTTGTATGCTGTAGCTTTTGTATGCTTTTGAAAAAAAAATGTGATGAAACTTCTATGAACTGTGGGTGATGTACAGTATTTTAACTTTTTAATGTACGTTTTGGTGGTCATTTCCCATGCACAGTGCTCTGATCTCTCATGTTCTCCTATCTCGTTAGCTATCGTAAACATTGCTAAATATTGAAAGGAACAATGGAGAACTAAGAAGATGTAGGTCTTTTTCGGTTGCTATACTTTTGTATGTTAGTTTAATGAACGACAAGAGACGGCAAAGGTGACGGATCTGCATAACACATACGCAAACTCCTTCCCTTCCATTGTAGCAGCTGGTCTCTGAGGTAAAATCGAATTAGCCAATCATGTAGCAGCAGCACAACAGAACTTCCGGCGAAGTGATATACCCATGGTCCCTAGCTCCCTACACACTGTGCAGTTCCCTTAAAAAAAATTAAAAGACATAATCTTTTAATATTTCACTTTTATCAAATAAAGTGAAGTGAATAATGAAGTAAGATTCAACAGTCATTTCTCTTAAAATAGACCAGTGATGAACGGCAACAACATTTTTAATTGCTCCACGATGCCTACCTGCATGTACAACACAAATCAAAATGTGTGTTAAAACACAAAATTGAAGCCTGATTAATAAAATGTATCAGCTATTGTTTGGCACATGAACATTAAGGAAATATCTAATGAGCTGAATGCCATTTCATTCCTTATTATCATGAGTAAATTTAAGTATATGTGTGGCCACAGATGACACAACCATAAGAGACTTGTGACTTGATTTGGACTTTGAAAAAATGACTGCCTGTCTCACACACATGTAGATAACTCTAAACTTATCTACACATCACCTGGAGGAGCTGGATGTGAGAACCCAAATGTCTGAATCAGTTGTACCAGACTTTAAATGGACTTTACCCTGCCAGGGGATGACACTTCTCCCATGGGACTGCCATGAAACCACAAGAAAACAAACATCCGAAGGTAAAAAAAAAAATGGTCATTTACACAAAGACGGCAATGACGAGATTCAGAAACCTTTGCTAAGGGCAGAAATTGTCAAATGATAAAAAATATATTAAAGGTAATTCAACAGACTCTGTTCTTTTGCATGCTCTACCCAGGCGGCAACCTTCGCTCTGATACGGACAGTCTCCTGTGTGCTGCATGTGTGAAAGGGCAACTCCAGACCTGATTTTCCAAACATTGTTCAGAGTTCATATGAGAAAATGTCTGTTTCAATGTCTATTATTTTCTTCATCATAAAGAGAAATAGCTGTAAAAGATAAGTTGTAAGTTGATATCTACCTTATGTAAAAATTCTTATTATTTTGTTTAATGCAAGTCACTTTCCATTGACACATAATAATGACAAAAGTCTTTAGTTTTAGTGATCGTTATGGTAATATAGATATAGTAAAATACTAGTTGCAGTACCTAGATGAGACCTTGAGTACTTGAACTGATTTTTCAGACTTGTGGATTTATTCTGAAAATAATAGCTCAAACAAAGAAATGAACTACTTTTTAATCTACTGATCATATTGTTTTTGTTATTAGGAAATTTGAATTCTAGCAGCATTTTTCTTTAAATGGCACCAAAAAATAATTGTGATCCAAGTACACTGATTCAAAATAGTGATATCTGTAAATGTGGAGATATTGGTAGACATTCTCCTACCTTCCATATACCATATGGTAGGTGGGTTGGTTAACTTTAAATTGCTCTTACATTCGAATGAATGTATGAATGTGTGTGAATGGTGCTCTGTGATGGACTGGTACATCATTCAGGGTGTTTTCCTGATTCACACCCAATATGCCTATAATAGGCTCCACAGTCCTGACCAGGAAAAAATGCTTACTGAACAAGAACGAATGGCTGTGACAGAAAACCAGTCCCTATTAATGCAAGTAAAAAATGTAATGGAATGAAGTACTATCGAGTAAAAGGTGGGGCATGGCTCTGCATTGAGAGCAGACATACAGCTTATATTTTTTCATGTCCAGACCTCTGCTCACCTCCTACACATATATAAAATGTAACTTAAAATGTAACTTACATAAAAAAAACTTATGTAAGCTTATTTGAGTAAAAAGCCAGACTTTGCCTGGTGTGGCATTGCAGAATATAAACAGATATCATTATTGAAGCCGTTATTGCTTTTTACCTCTCTGGATCTGTTTAATCTAAAAGGAGACAGAGAATGAAATGGTTTCTGTGGTGCCTTTCAAGAGAAAGGCCTTTGAGAAAGAAGTGGACAAGGCTAGGGAACAGGCATGAGGCCAGATTCCAGAGCTAACGTATAATCAGCCTAGGACATGTATAATTATATCTGAGACGTGAAAGAACAGAAGGGAGTGAGAGGAGAGGAAGCAGGGAAGAGATACACAGTAGCAGAAGAACCAATGCTGCTTAATATTTGTTTTCTGTTTGGAAAATTAAGAATGTTTATGATGGCTAAAGTGCTGGTTAGGCGGTTTAGAAAGGCACAACATCTACTACATACAGAGCTCGCTCCTTATATCCAGTTAAACAGTTAATGTATAATTACAGAAACACAAGGGCCTTCAATTAACATAATTATTAATAAGGTTTTTTATGGTATGTCTGCACCGATATAACCTTTATGGTAGTGACCAGAGAGAAACACTTTGGTTGTTTTAGTTTTTATAAGTAAACACTACTGTTTTTGAGGAGGAAAAAGAAAAAGAAAAATGCATTCTTCCCAATGGGGGCCAGCCAAACGTCCCAGCAGATCAAAACAGATATCAGATATTCCTTTCTTTGTTGGGACTTTTGGGCCCCACCAAGATGCCCACACACAGACACACACAGTCACCTTTCATGCACAGATCTCTCCTCCAATCCACAGGCATACAGAGAGTTTATGGTGGTTAGGCCCTGCAATTCTGTCCTTTAATTCAGCACTATTGACTGCTGCCTGTTCAAATGCTGTACTGCATTTCTAACTGACTAATTAGCTATGCCTGTGGTCACCAACAACTCCAGTGGACTTTCCTAAGAAGAAACTGATTTCAGCTCCAGCTCTGAAAACCAAATGATTCCCAGAATGTCTTGTCTGTAATTGGAATGAACTTGCTGACTTGGTAACTGACCGTAGCCATAAATACCTGTTTTCCTTTGCATCACCTGTGCAAAGATTGTGGCCAAACCTCTGATTCTCACCTGGCAAACTCTCTCTAGTTTCCTTTTTCCCACAATTCCTAGTTGACCTGATGTCACACTATTTCCATAAATATGCCATGTGTATTTTCTCTGTTTTTCCTCAACAACAATCTATTGCATTGGAAAATACTTACTCAGTAATAAAGGTACCCACCCTAAATCTAACCCAATCCCCTCATTCAAGCATCTGTATAAGACAGACTCTTTCTCCAGACTGGTTGATGGATCACAGGTAGGGAGTGTATGGTGTGTGTGTGTGTGTGTGTAGGCCACAGACAGGGTCGGCAGAAGGAACGTTAATCACACCTCTCCTGTCAACAACAAAGAGACAGCCTCCTTCAGCAGCAGAGCCATAAAAACTCTCCGAGAAGGTGTCAAAAGAAAATGCAGCAAAACTGACGATGAAATTTATGAGAGAATGGGAGGGAAGAGAAACAGCATTTTGAACTAAAGTGCAATAATTACACAGCACGATCATAGTGTAACACCTTGTTTTCCCTAAATCTTAAAATATCAAATGTCTAGTAGTTATTTATGGAGTTCTCTTTACCAGACACTTGTATTTTGAGTCATCCATAAAGAGAGCACTGTAGTTATAACATCTTTTGGGAGCATGTACTAAATAGATGAGTGTGAGAAGAAGTGTGCTGTGTGAAGACGCAGATGGAAGCTGGCATGTTTAGTGTAGCACTATAATGAGGGCTGCAGTCTGGCCAGTATCACTGAGTTCATTTACCCTTAGTGGCTGTTCGAGTCAGTGAGATGTTCTCCCACCCTCTTCTTTTTCCTTGCTTTTGGCCAGTACAAATGTGTTGTTTCAAGCTTCACTGACAGAAACTCAAGACTTTCATGAAGTGACCAGACCATGACCTTTTCCTGGGTTATGTTTCGGAGGAAAGAACACATCTTGAATTTTTCCTGCAAAAGAAAACATGGTTGGGACTTGAGATTCTCTCGCGCTGTTCATTAATGTCCACACAGCAGAGATCACAGCCATTCCTCCGCCATTCCAACCTTATTCCTGACATACAACCCCCAGGCCTACAACCTTCTAACCTCTCTTGGTCTTTCTCTCTTTCTCACTTGCAATCTCCCTCTCACACAACCATTTTTACTCTCGCCAAGGCTAATACCATATATTCTTATATGAAGTAAAACCATACATAATTTATCTCATTCTGCATTTCTAAAAGCTGCTTCTCCCATCTCTTTTTCACCTCTCTTTGAATCCAATGCCAAGAATGAAAAGGCATGCCTTCTTCATAAACAGTTACACAAAACAGCTGGACTGTTAATTTACCTTTTTAACAAATATGTCCAGATCTCTATTAATAACCAGAAACCTAGTTCCTCCTACTTTTTGTTTAAGCTAAACAGATTCCTCTAACAGCTTATTGAGGCAGTGTTTCACAGCACTTAAGTGGCATGGAATAAATAAAAGAGGAAGCTGATGGGCTGTAGTGAGCCCGGGGCAGGAAGTGACATAAAGGGAACGACTATGAGCAGCAGTTGTTTTGAATCTGGTAAATTCTTCTCAGGAACAAAAATGAGAGAGCGAATAAGAAACAAAATGTAATTTGATTAAGGTAATTGCCCACAGCAGCATTTGCAATTCTAAACAAGTTTCATCCCCCAGCCCCAGATGTAAACACTGTGTGCCCTTCGACCTGTGGAGTAAACATCTGCTACAAGATAAGTTTTCACCCTCACTGGCAGCGTGGTTGACATGACATTCATAAACACAATTTGATCTTAAAAGCAACATCCGGTAAATGACCTCCACACCCCCTCGCCCCCTCCTTCCATCTCCTCCTCCAGCCAGTATACTGTGTAACAGACCACTGGAGTCCTACAAAACATCTGTACTCATATTCACTAAATATAACCTAAAGAGCAAAAAGGTCTGAATAAAACACACAATCAGACAGATTGCATATTTGTGTCTTTTGTTTGTACATTATACTGTATATGCTCAGCTCTGCAGAGATCTGGTTCACCAGTAGGTGTAGCCACATGCAGCACACAAACTGACACTGACCCCCTACTGAGAGGACGACCCTGACTCAGGAATATATCCGGAGCCCTGCCTCATAAACCCACCAAGTGATGGAGACAGAGAAGCAGAAGCAAAGCAAAGAAGAATCGAACAAGTGGGGATGAAGCAAATTAATATGCACAAAGTCACAGGCGCAGGAGGTACCAGCTGACTTTTCTCATGTCAAAGAGAATCTAAACACAGAGAGATTCAGACAGGCTGGAGAGGTGGCTAAGGAGAGGTGAGGCAAAGATGATGGGCTACAGAGAGAGGCCCTCGCTGACCAGACCACCGCTGAGAATAGGGGCAGTCTGTCAAGACAGACGACTTCCTATTTCACTCTGATTATCCCCCAGAGGCCCTCCAACAGCACTATAAAAACCTTCTCATTAAGAAGAGTCACTTTATAGGATCTTAATGAGTCTAGGCTACAGAGACAGGGAAGAGAGAGTGAAAGAGTGCATGTGTTCTTGTTTACCAGTGTGTTGAATATGACTGTTACACCAGTGCTTTAGGGGAATGGGGGTTATTATTATTATTATTAT
>JAOVYV010000002.1:16484581-16495284 GCA_025674545.1 Hassar affinis | reverse complement strand
TAATAATAATAATAATAATAATAATAATAACAACAACAATAATAATAATAATAATAATAATAATAATAATAATAATAGTAGTAGTAGTAGTAGTAACTTGAAATCAGACTATACATTGGGCAGCCATTCATAGATCAGTATCCCAAAAAACTTAGAAAGTAATTATATGGGTTGTCTGTCACTACAAGCAAGGTTTATTTTTGCAACACAGATCCGAATGCCCACAAGCAATTCTACAGTTGCTTGTATATATAATTAATACACAATTCCATATGCCCATATTAATCAAGATCATGTTGTGTTTATTTCCTGCCCTTGTAGGCTTTTCATCACATAACTGACATTCATTAAGCATTTAAACATTACCAGAGTAGCTGTTCCTCAAGAGAACAAAGCACTTAGCCGAATATCTAACAGTGATAAAGACTTTTAACTGCAATACTATGCAGTCAGAGACCAATTATGTGGCAAACAAATAATGGTAGGGAAATGTACAGTACATGAATTCTGTTTTCAGTAAATTCCCATGCAGTACTTATTTATTCAGCTCAATATTAAGTTCGATATTACAAATAAAATATTTAAAGATTCCATAATATATAGTTTATATATAGTTTCTGCCTTTTACATGATTTTCTTTAAATTACATTTTCCATGTCATTATTGCTCAGTATTTTTATTGGTCATAAATCACACAAATGTCCCCACTACTGTTTTCCTGTGTAACTGTGTTCCACAAATAATTAACAATAAGTACTGAATTACCATTTAATAAAAACAGATAACAGCTCCTGAAGTCTGTTTTATTTCCCACATGATATAAAAAGTCTCAATCCCAAAACTGTGGATTATAGCAAGAGAGAGGCTTAAGGCAGCTGCTATGAGTCCATGCAACAAGATCATAAGATGCCCTGTGCTTGTAATAATCTGATAATGATCCAGCATTATAAAAAGTCCCACTGTGCTCAAAAATGATAACATATTAATGGTTATGATTTGAGTTACCAATTCCATATAATGTTAGCTTCTTCACTTGTTCTTTGCCACTGATGTTTTATATATTTAACAATGAAGGTCTGTGTAGGTCCTTAGCTGTGTTTTCACTGAGCATTAGTTTTGCTAATTGTCCCTTATGTATACAATGTTCAGTCATGTATAATTAGCAACAGTATTGTATGTTGCACCAGTGCTCACTGTGTATGTGTATATTGATAGAATCAGAACATGGCTGACTTGACTAGATTATGTCTAGGTGGAGAGTAAGAAAAGAATGTGCTGTGATGTGGTAACTACAAAAGCAGTAAGCTGAGAACAGTCCCCAAGAAACCACCCACAGCAGCAGGGAAAGACCTCATGAGCAAACTTGCTTTGGGACCCATGAAACCTGGCTTCAATATTTTGTGTGTAGAGATGCTGAGTGGAGAATGCCTGGAATGTCCAGCCCTGTTTACAGCCTGGGTTGCTTCACACCTGCAGGTCAGGGGGCTATCATCAGGCTCCCCCTCTACAGCTAAACTCCCCCAGACCCCTCCCTTCCCATCCCCACTCATTACACCAGGGTCAAGCTCAGAGGTGACCTAATTAAAAGCTCATTACATCACAGACAATCTCCATTAGCATGCCAGGTCGGGTTGTTAATCCATTAGAGCTCCAGAGGCCCTCAGTCTGAGCTTTACATTCCAGCACTCCCGCACACACACATACTATCTGAGATTTACAGATTTACACACATATATATCAACAACACTCCCACATCACCCATCGCCTGCCTGATAATTCAAACAATCCTTTACTACATGCACACCCCACACCTGCATGCATACCCATTACCTACCACCCAATGCTCAGGTTGGTTGTTTGGGCAGATCACAGGGACTGCAGGAGGTTACACAGAGATTAAAAGTGTGTAAGGAATACACACACCCTTCCACCTGTTCCAAACTATCCCATATCACATAGACATTTCCATAATAGGCCATGAATGTAAAGCTAATGTACCAGTTGTGTTGCTATTTAGCCTCCAACAGCTTTGTGTTTTAAGGCCAGTAAACCCAAATTTGCAACATGCTCATCACAGAGGTGACAGGTCTCTGACATCAGCTCTCAAGCCAAGTTCCACCTGTAGACCATCAAAACTCATCATGTGCAGGAATGCACTGTTGCAAATGTAGGGTTTAGGTTCACTTAGTGAAGCAAATAGTGTATCAACTGTACACTATCTGGAGAACTGTTACACAAACAGCCCACACAGTAACACACATGTTGCACTTTGCTTATTGGTATTCAGACACGGACAGCACTGAAGGTGTCAGCTAACCGTAAAGTCAGTGAGGACTTTCCCCTCTTCTATTCCTACTATGAAAGGGAGCATTCAAATGAAATTTATTTCCTACAGGGGAGCCAACCCACAAATCTTCAGTGTCAACGACGTTTGGGATGGTCCCACATATTTTGTGCCCCTTTTAAAGACTTATGGAGAGAAATTGTGGCAGGTGTGCCTCAGGGTCCTATGTGAACAGGCCTCTATAAAAACTTTACCTGAGTTTTTGCACTGCTGCTTAGGTGTAAAGCAAGCTCAAGCCATGTTTGTTCTTCTATTTCTAAACATACCTGCACAAGATGGCATTTTGATCCAAAATAAATTCTTTTCTCCACAGAGCACTCTGAGTCATATATCTTACTGCAGTTTTTCTGGCATTGGCTGCACAAAATTACAATCTCAAAATCTGAGATGAATTCTCTTCCTTCACAAGCAACTGTAAATTAAATTATGCATTAAAAAGAAACTGAGTAGTAAGAAAGATGAAAATCTACAATCTTTAATCTCTCAGTCAAGAGATTCATTAACTGAGATGCTTAAGGTTTTGTTGAATTGAAGAGCCATGCACCTGCATGTTGAATGCATGTGTATTTATCTCCTGGCTAGGGACTTGGCCATACAGAGCCACTCTGCCATCTCTTTGAACCTGTTTTCCCTGGTGGCTCCCTGGTCATACAGTGCTCAATGCTTTGTAAGTGACTCCATTGTTGGGGCTAGATTGACTAGAAAAAAGGGGTTGACTCAGGGAAGAAAGGCTTGGTAAAACAGGAAAGAGAGAGAGAGAGAGAGTCAAAAATTCTTTGAGGACTGAATTGGCAGGAATGGATCAAAGTGCTCCATGGTCACCTACAGCCTTTGTTCAACAGAGTGCCCTGGCCTCATCAAACTCATCTCTAGAGACCAGTCCAAATGTTTACTATACTCAGCTACCTGAACCTACAGCAATGGACAGGATAATCCACTGCCACCAATACTTCCAAACCATGATGCCCTTCCACCCTTACATTTTGTGTCCACCTCTACAGGCTAAAATGGATATGGGGACCAGCAGTAGCACAGTGTTAACTCTCACAGTTGTTCTAAAGTTCTGAAGAAGGTCCCATATCCGGCTCTTTCACAATTTGTGAGAGGCAATCACAGACCATAGGCCAGCATACTGTATGATAGAGAGGCTATACATGTGGGTTGCAGGTTACACTGATATGACCATGAATTGTAAAGATTATAAACAGTGGGTTTGTAAAGGGTGATCTATTAAAATAAACCTAATACTATATTATGTAAGGTTGTTGACAAATTATTGGACCGGATATTTAACAAAATAGCTAATATCAGTTATAAAGTATATCAGTTCCTAAAGTGTAGTGCACTTCTAAATCTGATGTTTTGCCTAAATAGGCACACTGATCTAAATAAATGAAAATTGTATTCTATTTCCCAGTCCCAGTGATATTCTGAACTATTCTGCCTTGAAGCCAATTTAACTACAAACCCTGTTAATAGAAAAGTTAGGACACTTTCTTAAAATGCAATTAAAACTGAAATCTGTAATTTGATAATTCATTTGAAGCTTTATTTAACAGCCAAAAGGACAAAGATAAGATTTTCTGCGCTTTCAATGATGAACTTAATATGATTTTTAAAAATATAAACAAATGTAGAAATTGATGAAGGTAACACACTCAAAAAATGTTGGGACAGAGGTATATTTACCACTGGGTCACATCATTGCTGTGTACAAGACTTGAGCTGCTCAACAGTCTGGGGTCACTGTTATCTGATTCTCCTCTTCATGATGCACCATACATTTTCAATAGGAGACGGATCTGGACTGCAGGCAGGCCAGTCAAGCCATGCTGTTGGGGCCTGGCATGATGATTTCCCAAACAATACCACCTGATGGTCAAACAAATTCAGCAGCGGTTTTTGCCCTTGGCCTTCACTCACCAAGATTTCCCCTGACTTCCTGAACCTTTTCATAATATTATGAACTGTAGATCTAAATTCTTTGCAATCTTCTACTTTGAACCATGGTATTTGAATTGATTAACAATACTCTCACAAAGTTTGGCACAAAATGGTGAACCACAACCCATCCTTGCTTACAAAGACTAAGCCTTTGGTGGATGCTCCTTTGTACCAATGCAAGAACACTGAGAACACTGAAAATCTTTTCCCTTTCCTTTTTTTGTTAAATAAGGTTCAAGTGAATTAACAAATGATAGATTTCTCAACTTTTGGGATGGGGTTTGTACTGAGGGTCCAGAAAACTAAGAGCTCCTTCAAATTTTCTAACATGTAATAATGTGCACATGTGAAATAAAATCTCAAAATTCATAAAATCCATCAGATATTAAAAGATGTTATTACTCAGATATAGTCACTTTGATGTTTACAGTTACTTGAATGACAAATTCTAATATTTATTACAGCACAAGATATTACTTCTTTAAGAATTTAAATCTTAAAATTAAAGGTACTGTATGATTTAAAAGGTTGCTTAAAGAGGAGTTTACTATACTATATTTTTCATCAGGTGCTACTAGGATGAAAAATGTGGGTCTGTTTTTAGAAAATGAGGGACATTTTGGAGAGGCTACAATCTGATTTGGAAATAATGGATGTGCCATAAGCCTCAGGTTGCTGATGAATGAATAATAAATTGTGTTTAATAAACGCCACTTGCTTTGAAGCCCTCACTGAGGTATAATGAATGGGACGGAATCTAAGTCCTGTTTGAGGGAGAGAGGGTGAGGTGGGATATATGTGGAGGAGAAGGAGGGAGGTGAGGGAGTTCGGGAGGAGGACCAGAGATGGGGGTTTAAGTATGTTGGGAACGAAAGCACACAAATTGTCCAGCTTTCATTAGCGTGGTGAGTGAAGACTCTGCAGAGGGCTTGATTCCCAAGACTCTCAGATAACAAGTGGCTTCTCACACTGGGGCTTTCTGTTTCCTCCTAATAAAACTAAAAAGAGAAAGAGAAGGAGAGAAAGAGAGAAGGAGATGGAGAAGGTGAGCTGCCACTGAGAGAAAGGGGAAAGGGACCCCCACAGCCAACTGTTATCTGCCTAACACTCAGTCATTGTGGAGGTATTTTGGTTTATTTTCTCTGCGTCCAATGAATGGCTGCCGACAAGGCATTTCTGATGGCTTTGATAAGGACTCCCTCCCTCTACAAATGCCCCCTTCCTTTAAGTTACCCTTGCCTCCAAGAGCCATTAGTGAAAGACATAAAACCGAGAGGTATCAGAGGGGACCTCCCCAATGCATTCAAGGGGTTCAACAGAACTTCCTCTGAAGCAAATCCAGCTCAAACCATATAGTTTAACAGTGTAAATCTATATACTGTAAAGAAGATACACTCTTCAACACTTTTTTATATGCTTTAGAGAGTTATAAAACAACTACAGAGATTGTACATAGGGGCCTTCTGGCTGTTTTTTATATTTTCCTGAGGGTACCTGATAATTTACCTTCATATGGTGCAGCAAAACGTTTCACAAGAGCACTTATTTAGTGCCTTCAAAGGAGTTAATAGCCATGGGCAGGTGCACTATCTGAGCAGAGCTGGATTCCCAAGGCTCTACCTCCTCTTCTGCTGGAGAACAACTGTTTAACAGCACATAAATTCCTAGTCCTAGTCTTATTACCTCCTTTTCCTTCCCAACTGGCCTAGATACATTATAGCCTTTCAAAATACTTATGTCCCATTCTTACACATTAGTATTTTATTCAACCAGCTTCTCATTTGGGCTCTCATATAGAGCAAACAACTACCAAGCGGCACTCAGAGAGGCTACCTATCCACCTCAGATAGCCACCAAGAGCTCAAAAGCAGCAAGCAAGAACTGAGTGCTGCAGCTGTGGGGAAATGCCAAAGAGCTGATAAACTATGACCTTTCCTCAATTCTGCCACATGTCTAATAGCTGCCCTCACTGGCCTGTCCAAGGTGTCTGCATCTGGAGAAGGAGTATATTTTTATCAGCTGCACTATGCCCAGTGCCTGGCGAGCCGGAGTGAAGGGGGAGAGAGAGCTGGCATGCAGCGCTGGCAGTGCTCAGGTTCCTGATAGCTCTCGGTTCACTTTGATGTGCTTAACCCCCACCCTTGGCCTCCCCCTACTCAGGAAATTGCATTCTGTCCACTGCCACAGCAGATAAATAAGGCAGGATAGGGGCTGCACACTGTCACTAGCCGACCTGGCCTGTCTAACACCATGGCCTGCAGTGTGTTAGCAGTGTGTGGCTTCATCCGGCAACATTGTCTAGCCAGTGTGTACATCCAGACCTCGTCTCACCCTCCCACCCACCCACCCGCACAGACTCACACACACTCACACACACACACACACACACAAGACACACTTCATAGTTTTGCCAATAGTTAGACTCACAATATGTCACTGAAGAATTAAGGGTGACAGTTTCCCATAATAGCAAATGTTGAGCTAATTTTGCAGAAAGGAGCACCATTCTGGGAGTGAAGCTGGCAAGAGCTTTTAAAGTACCGTTCCACGGAGTTTGGATAAAAGATTAAAGGCAGATGTAAAGTAACCATGGTGGAATCTATTTACAGGAAGCATTTGTAACATATTGTGAGATAAGAGAGGAACAAGTATTGTTTAATTAATATCCAATCCACAAATCCTTTATTCATTAGTAATGAGGAACAGATGCAGTGAAGAAACTTTGGATTACATGTCACAGTTCAATAGTATAGGAATGAGAAGGAATTATAGCTAACAGATCTATAACAGATTTGTTTTTCTGCCCCAGCAAATGAAGTACTGAAACCACAACTACCGCAACAAACAACTACACCACTACCACCACCACAACCAACAACAACAACAACAACAATAATAATAATAATAATAATAATAATAATAATAATAAAACAAAGTTTGTATTTTTGTAATAGTTCCTGGTGCTTCATTTTTTGTTCTAATTTAATCAAGGCATCTCTATGGCTTTACAATATTTGGAATGGAATTTACTAAGCTAAGCAGAAAATGCCAAATGAGAATGATAAGTAGATAGATAGGGTGGTATTAGTCACCAGTTCCTCTACACTGGCCTTACTGACCCAGGAAAGTGTAGCTGTTGATGCAAGAATTATTCCTAGTGGTGATTGAAGAGAGTAAGGCCACCAGCATCTCCTGTTCCATTCCAGACAACCCCATGAGCCTCACTGGGCCTCTGATTGACAGGTCATGAAGATACACTGACATGGTCCTCATTTTCTTCAAGTACTGTGCCACCCCTCCCCGTTCCCAACACCCCTGGAAAAACACACTTGAGACTGAGTGTTGCAAAGCAGGAAGTGTCCTGGGGAGAGAAAGTTTGGTTTTGGGTCAGCATGCTCCACTGGGAGAGAAGGTGTATTGGGGGAGGTGGATCTGGAAAGTGGAGGGAGAGGGGCTGAGCAGAAGAAAACACTGGAGGAGGGTTTTTCTAATGGTGGTGGTGGTGGTGTGGGCGCTGGTGAAGCTTGGTCCTGAGAGGAAACATTAGCAAAGTGAGGAGGAAAAGCTGCCAAATTAACTTCTCACCCTTTCAATCACGCCCAGGAGAGTTCCTGTCCCACTTCACTTCTGTCGATCTGGGTCGGTTTTTTTTCTGCCTCAGTTGGTCTCACACCATGTAAAGATCCTGCACCCTCACATCAACCCCAAAAAAGCTTGGAGCCCCTACTAAATGACAAGAAAACTCTACCACAATATACCTAGCATAATGGACAATAATAGCAGATAATACAAGATTACAGCAGATAATTAATCATGGCCACTGCTTTGTCCTGCTAAAGCATTGTCACTTAAATGTGTTTTTCCATCATGTTAAACAATAACAATGTAGTGTGGTAAAATATTTGAAATCTTGTTGCCCTCCCTGCCTGAGTTCTGGCTCCGACCTTGCTTACTGTGTCATTTGTTTGTATTTACCCTTCATTGCCACTATACTCCTGATTCTCTTTTATTTTCAGTGTGTAAAAGATTAAATGGTCATTAATCCTTCTCAGGTTTCCTTCCTTTAAAATAGATGATGGGATTCATTCTCCAAGACAAATGTAACTTTTCTGAATGCTCTAAATCTGTTTAGGCACATTTAATAGTGTCAATTATTGTGGGGCCAGACAAGGGACTCAAGGCTTTCTTTAGCCGAGACCCTTAATAACATTCACTTCAATGAGAAGCAGATGCTGACCCGCTTGGTCCCTTTGAAAAAAGACATTTGAGTAGCTCTGCTTCTAATTTATGAGCCTCCTTCCACATCTGGAATTCTTTATAATTAAAACGTAAACCCCAAAGTTCTACTTCCACCTGTCAAATGTTGAAAAGATGAACACAGTAATGGGCTTCTCCAGCTTGGTGGAGAGTCATGGATTTTTTCCTTTCCTTTTTGGGTTGGGGGTGTGCCTGGTTTGTCTTGATTGTTTTCCATTTATCAGGTTCAGATTGAAAACTGTTAGATGAACTGATAAGCTCAAGAATGTCACTGACTCAGTACTTCCATGCCCTTCCTAGGTCTACAAACACAAGCACATGCTTACAGAAAACTATCTAGAACCCTAATGGGTTCTTCATGTTGCCCCTCTAGGAGAACCCATAAAGGTAAATCCATGCAACAACCATGTTTTGCTGTCAGAGATGGATCCAAAGTCAATCCGCTTTACAAAGATAAAGAAGCATTCAAATAACTATTCTGTTCTCCAAACAGTGTACAGTAAGTGATTTGAAAGAGAAAGTACTTAATTGTGCATGACGACCATGTTAGTTATGCTGCAAACAATTCCAGCAAAGAATTCAATAAATGAATAAAAGAATTCAATTGTTATGGTCCTGGAAGTCTACATAGAAAGAAGTCTTTTCTTTTGAAAGTCCTTCAGTATTGTCAGAAAAACCAATTGAGCTAAAAGTATAAATAGAGCTCGTGACTCAACATGATGGAAAACATCTGAAAACAGATTTCAGATTTAAAGGTTCCACAATGAAATATCCGGAAACATCATGCTTAAGATTAAATGATTTGCTAACCCCATTATTAACTAATACAAGGAAAGAAGATGGATTTGCTATGGCTGGTGGATAGCATAATTGCTCATAATAGGGTTTATTCTCTCAACAGTGCTGTAAGTACTTAGAAGAGTTTGAATTTCTGCCTGAATGTGTGTGTGTGTGTGTGTGTGTGAAAGGCTTTCAAATACAAGCCCCTTCATTAAATCGAATTAAGATCCAGCACCCAGCAGATTAATTTTCTTTGTCTCTTCTTTTTTTCCCCCTCCCTCTCCTTTTATTCTCCTGCCTTGAAAGCGGGACAAAAGCAGCTGTGAAACTGCTCTCAAGATCCCCGAGCTGGCCGAGAGCAGCTCGTGTAGTTAATCCCACTGTGAGCATGACCATGTGGACAGCATTCCTGCCATTTTCTCCTCTATTACCAGATCACCATAATTAAGTCTTCAGCATTAACTGGGCAACCCAGTCTGGACAAGGGAGAGTGCTAATCTGCAGCAGCTTCCTGCAGCTACTGGTACTAGTGCGACCTCTTTCAGGCTGACTCCTAAACTCAGCACTAAACTCCTGAACCTGAAACATGGCTGTACCTCAGTACATCAGGACTGAATCATGGAATCCATGTACACAGGTGCCATGAACCTGAACTACAAAAGCCTGAATATCTTCATCATCTTCTTGGCCACTTATTCTTTTTCAGGGTCACGGGGGAGCCGGTGCCTAGCCGGCCACCATCGTAGGGCACACACACTCACACACTCGCGCACACTCACACACTAGGGCCACTTTAGAGATGCCAATCAACCTTACGTGCATGTCTTTGGACTGTGGGAGGAAACCGGAGTACCCAGAAAGGACCCAGACCCACCCGGGGATCGAACCCGGGACCTTCTTGCTGTGAGGCGACAGTGCTACCCACCGAGCCGCCGTGTCGCCCCAAAGCCTGAATATATAACATGATAAAACCAATAAATATGCAATAAATCATCTGACTTAAACAATCACGTACGATTTTTGTTCATCATAAATGCAGCTGGATAGGTCCTGTGCTAAATAATATTTCCTAAACAATTGTCCACATACTGTCTGAAGCTTTACATCTGCAGACTGGGGAGACATAATTTCCTGAGTCTGAAATCCCAACATCTTTAAGATGAATTGTCCTTCTGGTAAATGATCTGATTGTTTTCCAAGTTTTGAGGGAAAAAAACGCCAAGCATGTGAATTATATTCCAAATGTGTGATTCGGTATCATCAAAAAAGCAGTACATGGCGAGAAGTGTGGATGTATGAAGTAGTCAGTCAGTCATTTTCTGTACCGCTTATTCCCAGTTACGGGGTCACGGGGGAGCCGGTGCCCAGCCGGCAACTC
>JAOVYV010000002.1:16455253-16476549 GCA_025674545.1 Hassar affinis | reverse complement strand
ACCAGCATCACGTAGTGACCTGGCCACTATCCTGCAAGAAGAATGGCTTAAAATCCCTCTGACCACTGTGCAGGACTAGATGTCATTCCCAAGACGAATTGAACGCTGTATAAACGCTGTATTGGTAGGTAAACGCTGTAAAAGTAGGCCCTACACCATACTAAGTAGTAGTAGTAGTATTAGTGGTGGAAGTAGAGTAGTAGTGGTAGTAGTAGTAGTAGTAGGCTAATAGTTGTAGTAGTAGTAGGCTAGTTATGATGGTAGTTGTAGTAGTACTAGAAGTAATAATAGTAGTAGTGGTGGTAGTAGGTAGTAGGCTAAGAGGAGTAGGAGAAGGAATCTTGTTATTGATGTTTTCTGTTGCTGCTGATGTTACTGTTGTTTCTATTGTGTTACATATTCTATGCTTTGGCAACATACACATATTATAAAGCATTGCCAGTAAAGCTGCATAAATTTAATTGAACGTAAATGTGAATTGGTAGCCAATACTACATAATTGATGCCAGTGACAAAGCAGTGGATCCATTGGTCTGCAACATCCAGTGTGGTGCAGGGGAAAGTGTCATACGTTGGTGGCTTATTTGAGCAGATCCTGGAACACATAAAGGTCTGACTTATGCAACCTTTGTGTTCTGTTACATGAATGCTCAGTGTACATATCTGAAAGGCTAAAGCAAGAGAAACCTTAATGTTATAAGATGTGTCACTGGTTAATGTAGGTGATTGGGCTACCTCTAAAAACACCAAATCCTTTAGGGAATCTGTATTATTCCATCTAAAGGAATAAAATAAATAATTCCCTGCTGTTACTGATTGAGATGTACCCTCTGGTTGGGATTCTGAAGATGAACTCTGGTTCTATTATAAAATATGGCAACATAACTCACTAACGGCAGCTCTGTTTTGTTCTGTCTTCTGTTATTCATCCAAATTTAGCCCAGTTTAATTTGTGCTCTTTTGTGTTTAACCTTAGATTACAAGGCAGTTGTGAAGATATCAGACGGATTTAGAAATTTGAGCAATGTAAGAAGAAAGTTTCTACTATTTGCAAATGTCTGATTTAGTTTTATTATATGCATTAGATGTTTATAACTCTAACATCATGTTATTGCAGGTATGCACTGAGCATGTAACCCAGGAAAACTTCATGAAAGCAGTCTATATAATATTTCTGTCCAGAAACTTGTCCTTGCTACATGCCTGTTTAAAAAACATATGTTGCAAAAATCTGCACTCTTTTCTTGTATAGGATGATGAGCCTATATAGTGCCTAAACAGTGGAAGAAGTTACTTTCACAACCAACATTTTTTTTCCTGCTCTCCCATTGAACAACATTGTTTGGGGTGTAGTAATCCCTTTATTTAATGTATTTGTCATATGTAATTTCATGCTTTTTAAATAAATATATGACATATTTTATGAATGAAAACTAGACTTTTTAACAAGAACAGACCAAGTTATGGCCACAATGTTTGGAAAGTATACCAATTGCCTTTACTCTTAATTGATGCAGACAATGTTGATGTCATACATTTTGTATATAGATCATACTGGTGTGGATCATTTAAAGCAAGTTACTGAAAACAGAGTGTTAAAATACTATAGAAGACAACAATCAAAAATACATTTATCTCATCTTCATTTGGCTGACGATTTTATCTAAAGTGACTTACAGTTGAGACAGAATACAACTGAGCAGTTACATCTTGTGTTTGTTTTGGCAATATGATGAAAACACAGTGGAATTAATGTAGATTATACCAAGAAATAAAGGATATACTAGCCTATACAATAGTAGCACTTTAATAATGTGGATTATGTTTTCTATTTATGAGTGATGGATGATACATTCCATAATGTAAAAATAGCTTTCACCTTAGGCTTGGTGGTAAGTTTGGTTTTAACCAGGAATAAACAGAGACGATGGACTTGCTGTTAGCCAGTAGGCCATGCCAAAACTCCCAGTGCTGATGTGCTATATTACATTACAGTCAGATGAAACAGCCAAAGAGGCACTGGAGCACAAAGAGAGCAGGATTACGTGTCTACGGCCAAGAAAAGGGCTTTTGACAGTGCCCTGATAAGATTGCAAAGCCGGTATCAAGTCATGCTCTGCTTCACCCCGGATGACACTGCAAAAGGTGCCATTCTGTAGAACCGTTGTAAGTTCATGCATTTATCATTTAGCCCCTTTCTAGGGCTTGCCATGACAAAACCACACATGTTTGCCAAGTTTTATATTCAAAATATTGATCATAAAACTTTATCTCAAGTGTTTATCAACTTTATTTAACGTCACATTATTAAATGGATTACATCAAGTATGGGAGCAAAATATTATATTCATAGCTACAAATAGCTTTAAAGTACTACCGTAACATTGTAAAATGGAGGGCAAGTAGTTTTTAACTTTGTTGGGCTGGAAACAGCAGTGAGGTGGTGACCCTAGTTTAAGCAGTAGAGTGGGGATTACAGTAGAGTGCTTCTGTCCATGCCTTGCTTGCTATTTGTTAATTAAAAGCAGGATCTCTCAGCTAGGTTGTTGATAGTGTGTCAGCACAACTATCAGGCACCCAGACATCTATCTAGACACACAAGATTCACCATGGAATTTAGAAATCAACATAGAAAAAGGAAAACTCAGCTACTCAAATAAACAGTTAAAAATGATCTTGAGAGATTTGACATACCATAATTCAGTTTAGGAGCTTTTCAATGATCTTGGTTACATGTTTAAGATGTATAAGGTGAGTTTACTCATATAATTCATTGTAAAGGACATAACAGAGAAGGACAAAGAAGCTCTAAATATCCCCAACACCACTTACTATGTACTCCATTTAAATGATTACTGTTTCCCAGTTAATGTGACTATTATGCTCTTCTAATGAAGAAAAAACATGCAGCAATGATGAGTACTCATTAAAAATGAAAGGCAACACTTAATTGGATACAGGCAACATTAGACCTCAGCGTCTACTTTACAAATAATATGTTTTATTAATGAGAAGAGTTGTAGCTGGGTTTAACAAAAATAACTAGCATTGAATACTAACTGCTAAAAGTGAATAAAATCCAAAGGAACTATGGATAACAAAAATATTTTTTGTACAGCATTTTATTGCTAAAGAATGAGGAGCTCAGCGTGGAGACTGTCAGCCCTTCCTCAGTCAAGGAAGAGGATTATGTTATAACGTTAGCTCAATGACTGTGTAAAACCGAGTTTTGAAACAAGTCATGTAATTATTGTTTTCAATTATGACATTAGTCTACTAAAGACCTGAACAGAGGCTAATAATCTTTGCATTGCAGAGTAACACATGACACCAGTTTAGATGGACAAAGGTCCCACATCCCAACTGGAACAATACATGCTGAATAATTAAAGTAGGAGACAGTTTGCCTTTGTTTTGAAAAAAAAAGAAAATGTGAGCACTGTTTTCCATTACAATAAACCAAGCATTTATTGTTGTGCAGATGTATTTCACCTGTTAGACACATTGTGTTTAAGGTTTAAACTACCACAAGGTTTAAGACTACCATTTTGGATAGTTTGGTAAGATGCAGTCTTGCTAAGATTATTTTGTCCATAAAAATAATACAGTGTACATGAAAAAGCTGGTCTACCACAGTGTTCTAACATTTAGCTCATTTTCACATTGATGATTTGAGAAAATTGGCAGACCATGGCATATGAGAAAAAGAGAACATAAAAACCTGATTTTTAACACTGCATAAACATATCACAAAATCGAAAGAACTGAAACAATCTTTAGGAAAATTTTGGAAATTTTCTGTTATGCTGCATTTTATAGCATACCTTGTCACTGGTAACCCAGAGCGATGACTCTCAATAGGATCTAGTTCTGGTTACTAGTGTCTCAGGTTCAGCTCTCATACACTATTAATTGGTGTATCACATCTCTCTTGACCAACTCCATCCTTGAACCAAACCAAACTCTTTTGGTTTACTTTGCCTTTGGGGCCTTTCTGCTTCTGTCAAGTAAACGTTGCTTTTGACTATGTAAAACAAATTGTTTGGAATCACATTAAACACTGGAGTTTCTACTACCTTCAGAAGATCTGAAGATCAGTCTGTTTTATGGTACGTAAACCTTTTTTTTTAACTGTACTGCTTTTGCTTGAAGCTCTGTAGTTCCTGTTACACTGTTTACCTTTGTTCTAATCCTACCCTGTTGGCAAGTCATTATCATTTTCCCATAGTCATTAAAATGGGAAAATAGGGCATTAGAGAATATACAGACAGGACATAACCTAGACAGCAAAACACTGTCAAATATTTACATATGAAAATCAACATTTGCTTCTTTATGAAATAGCACAATATTTTATGCCCTGCATTTTACACATTGGTAATTCATATTAAACAATTTTAGTTTTTTTCCAAGTTGTTTTTGAGATAATATTACAGTATTTCCAAGCTGATCACTGAAATAATGCTGGAATGCTTTATGTGTGTAAACCGAAATGCTGATGATTCTTCTGTAATTGCACACTCCCAAAGAAAAGATAAAGAAATCACCTTTTATGTAGATAAGTACAAAAAACTAGAAGCACCTTTATTATAACTGCCCATTTTATTAGATAGCTGTGCCTAGTATTTGCTTTCAATTAAAAAAAAAGTTAAATGCTTTTGCCAAAGTGCACATAAAAGTTCTTGTTGTTTGTTTGGGCTTTTTTATTTGTATTTTGTTTGTTTTGCTGTGCTTTGCTAGGTCAAACTCATTTTCCAGTTCTTTTATAATCTTTGTACTGTCAAATGTAATTGACACCATTTAGCTACAATCAATTAATGTAGACCTTATTATTACAACAACAGACTTTTGAAATGCATCCCTGCCCTGTTGATGGAATTAGGTTATCCATTTTTAAATATTAAAATCCCCCTTGAGGCCAAATTATCACAAGATACCAGGCTTGCCATGTAACAATACCTGAGAACACTGGTTGGAATTAAAAATGAGATTAAATGGTGCACAGCTAAAATACAGTTCTTCTAATTTAATGACAATTGAAAGTGACAGACATTTTACATTTTACAAAGTACACATGTATTAATGTGTTAATTATTGAGACCACACTAAGATATACAATTTTTAATGCTTTGTTCAGGTAAATAACTTACTAACTAATTACAATATTCTGTGTTGTATTCTGGGCTGTTTTAAAGACCAAATGATTAGAAACAGAAAATCTTTTTAATGGTTTGTCAGACTGTTAACAAGTTTTAGTTTACTAAAATGATCCACCTCCTAAAAACAGATCTGTTTTTATCTTTCTACATAGAAATTTTAAGGATTCCTCTTGCAACTTTATTTCATATCATCCATTGTGTGTTCATAGAGCAGCATGGTGTTCTTTACATAAAGTCTAGCATTGGAGCCTCACAGCTCCAGGGTCCTGGAAACTTGGGTTACTGTCTGTGCAGAGTTCTCAACATGTTTACGAGTTTCCTTCGGGTTTCCGGTTTCCTCCTTCTGTCCATAAACATATGTTAGGTAGATAGGTAACATAGATAGGTAAATTGTTTAGCCTGAAGGTGTGTGAATGGTGTGCCATCTGGTGTGAATTCTCATGTCTTGTGCCCAGTGTTCCTAGAATCCCCACAATCCTAACCAGGATAAAGTGGTTACTGAATATGAATGAACAAACACATGGATTAATGTATCTTCCTGGTACACTGCATAGTTCTTCTTTATATATGGATATTAAGGAGTAACTAAAGGTGCAATTTCTGCATTTCTTCTCTCACAGAGTGAAAGATAACTTCTTTTTCAAATATGAAGCGTGCAAAATCCCGTGGCTCTAAGGATGATGGGAAAGGTAAGAGCTATAATCTTCAATTCAAACTTCATTCCATCAGTCATTATACAATGCTTCTTCGATCTTGTTTTCATATCTCATTACAAATACATGCATGATCTTGCAAGTAAACCAAATGCAATAAACTAACAAGTGACTATCACAATAACCCTTCACTGTCTGTTGGTATTCTAAGATGAGCCAGCCATCCTGGAGACAGAGGACTTGGACAGAAAGTTTGGCAGAGCACCAGACCCTGACACCATTTCACTGGCCTCTGTCACTGCTGTAACCACTAATGTTTCTAACAAAAGGTGAGCATGCTAAACTCAAAATATGAAACACCCTATAATATAGTGAAGTGTAACAAATACGTATAAAAAATATTTATTTACATTATTTATTTTATTTTTATATTCCAGATCGAAGCCTGACATCAAAATTGAACCTAGTGTTGGAAGACTGATGGATTTCCAAGTATGTTAAATAGGATGCATGTCTATAAATATTCATTTTTACCAATTGCATCAGTTATGGACATCAATTCTCATGGTGGATTAAATGATTTCAGCTAATTAAACAGAAAAACTAAAATGTGTCAGTAAATGTCAGCTGAAATTGAATTTAACTACATCCACTACATAATTGTCTTGTCCTTAAATCCTAAATCCTTGTAATTTCTATGTATGTGAATGTATTTTAGGTCAGTGTTACAGTTATTGAGGCCCGACAGCTAGTGGGATTGAACATGGATCCAGTGGTCTGTGTTGAAATCGGTGATGAAAAAAAGTACACTTCAATGAAGGAGTCAACCAACTGCCCTTACTACAATGAGGTAATGTTGATCACCAGGGATATGAACATATTTTTAAGGAACTATTTTTAAAACCATCTCTATAGGGTTCTACATAGAACATTTAAGGGTTCCTGTAAAGGTTGTTAGCATACTAATATACCACATCAAACGAATATATATTTATGCGATTTGATTTTGATTTGAACATTTTCCATTTACACAAATTTAATTGATTTCTTGTGCCTCACCCTTTTTAGTACTTTGTCTTCGAGTTCCATGTTCCTCCCGATGTCATGTTTGACAAGATCCTGAGGGTGTCAGTAAGTTCTATTTTGAAGCTACTCAAGATTGTGTTTAATGATCCTTTTTCAGCCATAGAAGGATAACCTTTCTTCACCATAACACAACTTCTTTAAAGGTAATCCACTCTAAAAATCTTCTGCGAAGTGGAACAATGGTTGGTGCCTTCAAGATGGATGTGGGAACAGTTTATTCACAGCCTGGTAACTTCTGCCTAAGCTAAATATTTTATTTGATTGTCAAAGTAAAAGGATTTCACATAATGTACCTGTGGGTAGTCTGCTAGAAAGTTAGTTAAAAAAGGTCCCTCCTTCACAGATCACCAGTTCTATCACAAATGGGCCGCTTTATGTGATCCTGATGACATCACTGCAGGGTGTAAAGGCTATGTAAAATGTGACGTTGCTGTGGTTACAAAAGGTGATAACATCAAAACTCCACACAAGGCGAATGAAACTGACGAGGATGACATTGAGGGGTACAAGGAAAATCTACTTTATCACACAAAAATTGCCTACAGTAGTGAAAAAAACTAAATATTTCATCTTATTTTTCGTTTAAGGAATCTTCTGTTGCCAGAAGGCGTTCCAGCTGACCGTCAGTGGGCCCGATTCTATGTGAAAATCTACAGAGCTGAAGGCTTACCTAAGATGAACACCAGTATTATGGCTAATGTGAAAAAGGCATTTATTGGTGAAAATAAAGACCTAGTGGACCCATACGTGCAGGTGCAATTTGCTGGTCAAAAGGTGAGTTTTATTTTGACTTGGTTAACATCCATTTGTCTACACGCACACTTTAGTATTGGTATTTTACACTTGGCGTCTTTCTTGTAATGTGTAGGGGAAAACCACTATCCAGAAAAGCAGCTATGAACCAATCTGGAACGAGCAGATCATTTTCACTGAACAATTTCCACCACTGTGTAAGCGAATGAAGGTTCAAATCCGTGATGCAGACAAAGTGAATGATGTGGCTATCGGAACACATTTCATTGACCTAAGAAAGATCTCAAATGATGGAGATAAAGGTGCATATTACATTTGGTTGATATTTTATGTTTTAATATTGTAGCCTTTTAAGGTAATATCAGATTCAAATATGGGATGATCATTTGATTTCTTACCAGGATTTCTCCCAACTCTGGGGCCGGCTTGGGTGAACATGTATGGTTCAACAAGGAGCTACACCCTCATGGATGAGTATCAGGATCTGAATGAGGGACTGGGAGAAGGAGTTTCGTTTCGGGCC
This sequence comes from Hassar affinis, assembly GCA_025674545.1. Lineage (NCBI taxonomy): Eukaryota > Metazoa > Chordata > Actinopteri > Siluriformes > Doradidae > Hassar > Hassar affinis. The sequence goes on along the minus strand of JAOVYV010000002.1, from coordinate 16,468,375 downwards.
CGTCTGCTGATCAGCCTGGCTGTGGAGATTCTGGACACGTCCTCTCCAGAGATAATGAGTTCTCCTGAGGTCCAAGTGGAAGGAGTGCCGAACATTTCAGAGGTAAGGTGATCCAAAGATAGGAACAACCATTACTTGGCAATTGAATTATTGATGCACTTTTTTAAATGAATATTCTACATTATTCATTTAGAACATCCATTACCAGTATTATCTTCACACAGTAGGACAGAGACACTTTAGAGTTAACATTTAAAAAAATATTATGCATTATTATATTAATTAAATTATTAAAATAGCTATATTGTAATACAAGATAAAACTTTATATCAGAGGTACCAATTTTAACTGTAATAATGTCTTTGATGTTGTTTCGTTAAAATGTTCACTGTGTGCCTTCTGTTCTAGTCAAAGCTACTTTATTTTGATCTTGCAGATCATATTGCTTACTGTTTGCTTTCAGAAAAGTGCTTGAAAGAATTTGATTTATTTCATGTTTGTTTCCATAATATATTGTAAAGATAATTCTGTACAAACTTTATAGCTTGATTAAGCCTAGAAGTGAATGTATGTTTTCATAAGTTTGGGAATGGCATATGCAAAGTGTATCTATTTAAGTGTATACTTTTATTATATAGTCAGATAAATGTATGATAGTACAGAAAGTATGGAAAGTTCAATAATGCCAAAGGAAAAGGTATATTTATGTATTTATCTCTGTATCCTTAAATCTAGAATGCCACTGGAAAAATTGAGGAATTTTTCTTGTTTGGAGCCTTTCTAGAAGCAACAATGATAGACAGAAAGATTGGTGACAAACCTATCAACTATGAGGTTACAATAGGTAACAGCAAAAACATTCAAACAACACATCAACATTCACCATCCTATATTTATCCAAATAACCAAAAAGCCAAATTAAAAAATATCTACTTTATATTAGGCAATTATGGCAGTGATGTTGATATCCCTACCAAACCAAGAACAAAGAGGTCGAAGAAAGGAGAAGGTGACGAAGAGTCCGAACTCATCCAAGCCTCCAGTGATGATGAAGTGGCAGATGATGGAGAACTGACATCAGTGTCTACCACGCCACCAATGAAGCCAGTCATCACTGACAGGTATGTCAAAATCTCTATTGAAGTAAAGGCATGTCTATCACACTGCAATCACTGTTATTGTTTGTCATTTTCTATTTATTCCACAGGAACTACTTTCATCTTCCATATTATGAGAGAAAGCCCTGCATTTATATCAAAAGCTGGTGGCAAGATCAGAGAAGAAGACTATACAATGCCAACATAATAGACCACATTGCAGATAAGTTGGTAGGTTATATATTTTAAATATCTGAATAATTTTTTTTAATCTTGCATCACCATTCATGATTAGGTATCTAACACTGATTCTGATATTGTTTTATTACTTAAAAGGAAGAAGGACTGAATGATGTTCAGGAGATTATTAAAACTGAGAAAGCTTTTCCTGAGCGTAGGCTCAGAGGAGTTCTGGAGGAACTGAGCAACAGCTGCAGGTTTGAAATTTTTTTCCCACAACACACTCTATATCTGGGTTACCCAAATCTTGTCATGGATGGCTTGAGTAGAAAACAGTCAGGAAATTTCCCTTCACAATGATCTGATTTAATGCACCAGTCAAATACTAGGCTTAGAAGGTACATTAGAGCAGGAAAATCGGCAAACCAGCCATCCCTGAATACTATTTGGCACCCATGCTTTAACAAAGCATACTGCACCAAATAATTGTCATAATGACATAGTATTATTATGCATTATCACAAACTAAAATAACTTCTCTTTTAGCAACTTTCTAACACTGGCAAACCAGGACCAAAGCCAGACAGGGATCACAAAGTTGGATCGAGAAAGGCTGAAATTATGCATGTGGGAGCTGGTAGGGTCCTCAAAGGAACCACAACATACACAAGCTTTATATATAGTTAATCTTTCATTTGTATGTTGTAATTTTTCTACAGCTAAACTGTTGAATCATGTCATTAGGAAACCATGGGCCAACAAGCAAAGGCGATGAGATCTCAAGTGAAAAAGAAAACTGTCAGGGATAAAGTCAAATTGGCATATAACTTTCTTCACAAATTAAGATTCCTGTCTGATGAGGTAATACAAACTACTACAAATAGTTCTATTGGCCTGTATTATTTGATAGTCTAAAAGTGGAAACCAATGCAATATGTAAAATCTGTTTTATTGCAGCCTCAACACAGTGTTCCAGATGTTTACATATGGATGGTCAGCAATGGAAAACGCATTGCATATGCTAGAGTGCCCTCCAAAGACATCCTTTTCTCTAACGTGGAGGAGGAGATTGGGAAGGACTGTGCAAAAGTCAAGACCATTTTCTTCAAGGTGGGATTCAATCCAATAAAGAACTCATTTCTCATATACCCAAGAACTCATCCAAGATGTTGACTGAATCTTAAATCATTCTATATAATAATTCTACAAATCGCATTTCCATAAAAGTTGGTACATGTTCTAAAAATGCAGTAAAATCTAAAAACTGTAATTTGTTAAAGCACAATACAAAAAACAATAGAATATGTCACATGCAACACACTCAATAAAAGCTGGGACAGAGGCAAAATAAGACAATGTTGTACAGGAACACTGTTCTGGAAGGTTCCACAATTACCAGTTTAACTGATAACAGGTGATGTCATCAAGACTGAGTATAAAAGGGTGGGTCATGGTTTACCACTCTGTGCCAAATTTCATGTTGTCAGTCAGTTCAAACACAATGTTTCTCAGCACAAGATTGCAAAGAATTTAGGTCTTTCACCATGTACATTTCATAATATCTGGAAAAGGTTCAGGGAGTCAGGTGAAATGTGCATGACCATCAAGCAGGTGGTATTGTTTGAGAAACTGTCATGCTACTGTGATGGACATAACCATGTGGGCTCAGGAGTACTTTGGAAAATCACTGTCACTTAACACAGTCCACCACTGCATCAAGAAATACAACCTGAAACCAGACAAGGTTCAGATGAGTCCAAGTTTCAGCTTATTTTTGTGAACAACGGATGTCGAATTCTACATTCTAAAGATGAAAAAGACCATCCAGACTGTTACCAACAAAAAGTGCAAAGACCAGCATCTATGATGGCATGGGGGTGCATCCGTGCCCACAGCATGGATGATCTGAATACATGTAAAAGTTCCATTGATGCAGAGGCTTATATTGCTATTTTGGAGAGACATATGCTGCCATCAGGTCAACATCTTTTCCCAGGAACTCCATGTCTATTTCAGCTGGACAATGCCAGGCCTCACTGTGCATGAGTTACAACTTTGTGGCTTGACTGGCCTGCCTGCAGTCCAGATCTGTATCCTAGTGAAAATGTATGGCAGATCATGATGACTAGAGTCAGACAACAGTGATCATGGTCTGTTGAGCAGCTCAAGTCTTGTACACAGCAAGAATGGGCAGAAATTCCACTTTGTAACTTCAATTCCCAAAAGATTAAAAAAGTATTAAAGTTTAAAAGAAAAGGTGATGTGGCCCAGTGGTAAACATGATTCTGTCCCAGCTTATTTTGAGTGTGTTGCAGGTATTAATTTCTGAATTAGTTTATATTGAACAAATAGAATTGAGTTTATCATCGAAAACACTGTCTTTGTTATTTTCTCTGTTAAACAAAGGCCTGACTGAATTAACAAATTACAGATTTCAGTTTTAATTGCAGTTTTACTTTTCTGGAATTGGGGTTTGTAACTATTTCTTTATTTATTTCTCTAGCTCCCAGGTAAAAAGGGCTTTGGACCAGCAGGCTGGACGATCCAAGCCAAGACTGAAATGTACCTATGGCTGGGTTTAAATAAACAGCGCAAAGACTTCTTGAATGGACTACCAAATGGATTTGAGGAGAACAAGGCTGTCAAAGGCCCAGGAATGCACTCATCACCACCAATCAGCTTGATCTACACCAGTAAAAAGAATCTATTTGGCTAACTACATAAATTAAAGTTAAATCAGATGTAACTGTATCTATAAACTTACTATTTGAAACCATTTTGTAACAGTGAAGCAAGTCTTCCAACTGAGAGTGCACATGTACCAGGCAAGGAGTCTGTTTGCTGCAGATAGCACAGGTCTTTCAGACCCCTTTGCCAGAGTCTTTTTTTCAACTCACAGCCAGGTCACAGAGGTAAGAGTCTCCTCTTTATAATATTGTTTTTACCTTCAACATGAAAAGTTTACAGATTCATACAGTTTAAATAATTTCATGTGATTCCCTTCTCCCAGATTGTGAATGAGACCCTCTGCCCCACATGGGATCAACTTCTAGTATTTGACAATGTTGAATTATATGGTGAGGCTAGTGAGCTGAGGGATGACCCTCCAATTATTGTCATCGAGATCTATGACCAAGACAATATGGTAAGCTAGTAAATGCTGTAACATTCTGGTAGTATGCTCAAAACAAGTCAGTACTGACAATGCACATTTTGATCTATTTGAAGGGCAAAGCTGATTTTATGGGAAGGACATTTGCAAAGCCAATAACTAAGATGTCAGATGAACATTATGGGCCACCACGATTCCCTCCTCAGCTAGAATACTACCAGGTGTACCGTGGAAACTTCACTGCTGGTGAAATGCTTGCAGCTTTTGAGCTACTGCAGGTGATGAGACTATAGTGATAAAACTAAGAGGTTTTTTAAATTGTATTAATGCAACTGAAGGTAATTAAAATTATACAATTTTCAACAAATATTTTAGATTGGACCAGGTGGAAAGGCTGATCTCCCCCCCATAGATGGACCCACAGACATGGACCGTGGTCCAATTCTGCCCGTTCCAATCGGCATTAGGCCAGTCCTCAGCAAATACCGCATTGAGGTGAAAAGCTCTTTTCCACATGCAAGCATTTGGTGTTATAAATACAGTATATTTCAAAGGCAAAGCATTAATAATATGAGTTCATTTTTCTGCAGATTTTATTCTGGGGGCTGAGGGACCTGAAGCGAGTAAACCTTGCCCAAGTTGACAGGCCACGTGTGGACATAGAATGTGCTGGAAAGGGGATACAGTCAGCTCTCATTCCTAACTACAACAAAAATCCCAATTTTAGCACGCTGGTCAAATGGTTTGAAGTGGTGGGTTTCAACAGTCATATGAATTCCAAAATTGGATAAAACTGGTCTTATTTAAAGATGATTTACTCACATGAGTGTCCTTAAAAAAGTTTATTATTATTATTATATTATAATAAAGCTTATTATTATCCAACTCATTAGCTAATAATGAAACCCCCTGTATGTTGGATCAAATGTGTTAGAAGGGCAATGTCTCCAGCACCAGATTTGAGAATGCCTCTCTGCATCTTTCCAAATTATGAAATAACATTCAATGTTTCAACCAGAAAAATAACAATATTATCATTTACTAGGACCTGCCAGAGAATGAGCTCCTTCATCCTCCCCTGAATATTCGAGTTGTGGACTGCAGAGCTTTTGGCCGTTATACACTGGTCGGTTCCCATGCAGTCACCACATTGCGCAAATTCATCTACAGACCACCAGACAAGAGTGTCAATAACTGGTCTGCAATGGGTGGGTATATGATCAATGTTTGAACACAATTAGATTGTAAAATCTGACTAAATAGCAGTTGACTACAGTACACATCACCTTGCCATGTGACCTAAAAGCAATCTCATTCTATAACATAAAAAAAGCTGGTAAGAAACACTTTCCACCTTGATACAAAGAAATGCCAATCAAAGTGGCGCAATTAGCATTCTATTTCACCAAGTATGTTAGAGAGTTTGAAAGTGCTACATATTTCAAAGTAAAAAATAACCCTCTGGCATTCTGTATTTGACCTATAGAGGAAATTGTGATCCACACTGAACCTGAACCTGCTGTGAAGAAGATGGAGACAATGGTCAAACTTGACTCAGTATGTACCACAAACGTTTAATGTACTTCTACATTAAACTTTCCCTAAACATGCCTTTTCTGAAAGAAGGAGGCTTTTATCTTGTATTGCATAAATTCAGTCATTTTTGTTTTTCCCCACCAGGCATCCGATGCAGTTGTTAAGGTTGATATGGTAAGTATGTACCACTTTATATGTGCTAGGATTCAGGTCTTGCTCAGATGTCATGGCTTTCCACATTGTTCCATCCATATTGTGACAATCAAGGCTTTTAGCATAGTCTGCTCTTAATCATAGCCTGATGATGACAAGGAAGGAAAGGGAAAGAAGAAGAAGAAGAAAGGGGAAGAGGTTGAGGAAGAACAGCTAGATGAAAGCATGCTGGATTGGTGGTCCAAATACTTTGCATCAATTGAAACACTTATGGAGGTAAGAGACAATATTTATGCTCTTATAAAGGAATTGTAGAAGATCAAAGTAGTGTCTTTGAAAACACAAGGAACATTCATTTATAGTTAATGTTAATGTTAATACAAGTAGCATCTTTCTTACTATGAAGATCCTAAAAGCACAAGAGGCTGAAAAGGCAGATGCGGAGGACAGAGAGGACATTGATGCAGATGGGGCAGGTAAAGACAGCAATATGCTTCCTACGACAGGGGAAAAAATGAGTGGGTAAATGTACTCAGTATTTCATCATTAACAGGTCATAGGGATGAAACCGCATATTCTGTCATAAACCAAAATGAATGTTCACTTTTGAAGTTAATTCACAAATGAATGTTCATTTTAATTTAAATTGTTCTTTTAAACTCAAACACACACATGACATGTTAACAGTTTTACCAGTATTACAAATAGATTTAAATAAATTGGGTTAATACTTAAAAACAGCTAAGCATAAATGCTCGAATTATAGAATTTTATTGTCAGAGGTTTGCAGTTTGTTTGATCATGTGCAGGCAATTTACTGTTTAAGTTTATCCTGATTGGCTGAGGAAAGATGCTATAGTATGGAAACTTGCATTAAGAATTCATGCCTTAAGTTTGTACACCCCCTGGTCTTCTTTCCCTTGCTCACCTATGAATGAACAGATATCAAAACTGACTCTAATGTGAAAGGAAACAAAAAGAAAAAAGGAAAAGCTAAGGATAAGAACAGAGCAGCACCAGGGGAGGGCTTACCCGACAAGAAAAAGCCTAAAATTGCAGAACTGAAGGTAAATGTTGCTATTAACGTTTATTGTTTTGTTTTTGCTAGACACGACTTTTTCAGTGACAGTGATGAGAAATTTGCTCTCATGGTTATCATTAAATAGTCATATACAGTATATATACCATACTTGGCAAAAGTCTTAAGCACCTTATTGTTTTAGGTACAACATTGTTATTGATGTCTTTGAGTTACTTTGAGTTGCATTATAGAGTCAGTACAAAAGGATTTTATATTTCCACACATTACTTTTCCAACAACTTAAATGTTACAAATAAATGTTTGTACGACAATAATGAAAGCATCTTGGAGAACCTGCTTCTGGAGACTTTGACTGTCACACTTACTCCTTTTTGCATGCAAAACCTAGCAGTCTTCATCATGTTTTTTTGTCTGAAAAGTGGTCTGTTATGTAATGTGTTGCTTTTGTTACTGACATTTTTGTGTAACATTTATTTTTTTGTGGGCGACGTGGTGGCTCGGTGGGTAGCACTGTCACCTCACAGCAAGAAGGTCCCTATCAAGTGGCCCTAGTATGTGTGTGCCCTACAATGGATTGGCACCCTGTCTAGGGTTGTTCCTGTCTTGCGCCCTATGTGGCCAGCTAGGCACTGGCTCTCCCGTGACCCTGAAAAGGAATAAGTGGCCAAGAAGATGAATGAATGAATTTATTTTTTTTGTTGGAAAAGTAATATTTGGAAATAAAAAATCTTTTTGTACTGAATCAGTAATGCAGAACTCAATAACTCAAAAATCAATAACAAAATAGGGTGTCTAAGACTTTTGCACAGTACTACTTTTTTTTCCCAACAGGTGTACAACAGAGAGCTAGAGAGTGAATTTGATCACTTTGAAGACTGGCTCCACACTTTTAATCTTTATCGAGGAAAGAGTGGTGATGATGATGAAAATGCATTGGATGAGGACAGACTTGTTGGCAAATTCAAAGTAAGCCCCATCAAACAAATAGTAGAAATAGCCTTTGCTGCATTGCTACTACATCAATCTGTGTCAGGTGTTTTAGTTTTGTTTTGTGTTTATTGCAGGGCTCCTTGTGTATGTACAAAGTGTCAGATGACCTGTATAGAGAAACTGGAATTGATTCCAACATGGGCACTTTCCAGAACATTCCACACAATGACCCAGTCAATGTTCTAGTTCGAGTATATGTCATAAGGGTATGTACAGCCAGCTACATGTGTCTCTTAAGATGTCTTATGTAATTATGTGTGAAATCTTAACTAAAGTAAATTTGTCACAGGCTACTGACCTGCACCCTGCAGATATAAATGGGAAAGCAGATCCATACATTGCAATTAAGCTTGGGAAGTCAGAGGTCAAGGACAAAGAAAACTACATCTCTAAACAACTTAATCCTGTCTTTGGAAAGTATGTTTACAGGAAGTTAATGCTGATAGAGAAGAAAAAAAGATTATAAATAAATGTCCATTTTGTGCATATAATAATTAATGTTTGTGCTTGGGGCTAGATAAAAATATGCTGGAAAACATGCTGTTAACTAACATCAATTTCCTTAATCCTCCTAGATCATTTGACATTGAAGCTACATTCCCTATGGACTCCACCCTCACCGTGTCCATCTATGACTGGGATTTGGTCGGCACTGACGACTTGATTGGGGAGACAAAAATTGATTTGGAAAACCGCTATTACAGCAAGCACAGGGCTACATGTGGTGTAGCTTCAAACTATGCAATGTATGTGCTTTTCTGCCAGGAAATATATGCACAAATTAATTTTCAGTCTAGCTTAACATTGCACACCTTTCATCAATCATCCACCAAAGCTCTACAGTGTATTTCTTTTCTTTACTCATTTTATTCATTTGTGATTGACAGCCATGGCTACAATGTTTGGAGAGACCCATTGAAGCCAACCCAGATTCTTGCAAAACTTTGCAAGGATGGCAAATTAGATGCACCCCAGTATGGTCCTGGTGGAAAAGTGAAGGTGGCAAACAGAGTTTATACAGGCCCAACTGAGATTGAGGATGAAAATGGTATGCACCTGTTTTGCAACATATTTGGATTTTATGGTAAAGTTGTGTGCCCTCAGGACATTATTTTTATTATATTTTAATAACTGCTAGGAGTAGTAAAATTCACCTGGATACTTTGAGTATATATGCAGGAATGCCCAGCACATGAATGCTGAGACAGACATGTATGAAATAGTTGTTGATTTAAATACCAGTCTTATAAGTCACCTTTCTTACACCTCAGATCTAATGTATACATTATAGCGCTATGTAACATATTGTGACTATGGTTTAGTTATGGTGATTCTAATTTGCATACATTTTAACTCCATAACTCCATTCAGAACTCTGTGGCTGTTAGCCTCGATAGACATTGCTCATTAACTTGCTACCCTTGCAGCCAGCAAGTTAGCTTTGAACTGTTCATTACGGCTCCCTCAGTACTCTCAGTTTTCCACATTACTTGCCATCTGCTATCACATGGGGCAGCCGTGGGCTTGTGGTTAAGGAACCAGCCTTGTGACTGGAAGGTCACCAGGTTGATCCCCACAATATGACACTAGTGTGTTCACTTCACTAGAGTGCATGTATATCTGTGTAACCCTAGATGGCTTAAATGTGGAGGACAAATTCTTCTGTGCGCAAGCACAGTAGGTAAATACTTCACTTCGACTTCTGGTTTAGTGACCTGTGGGTTGAGAGTTATAACCCTTCACCACTGAGATTACAACATGAATTGGAATCCATTAACCCATCCATTAATCCATGGGTTCCCTCATTTCAGCAAGAGGGTCATGCTGTCTAACTTCCTGAAGACTCAACATGTTTCAAGCGATGTTCTGTCAGAGAGTTAGCACAGACTCTGCTCCCACTGGATGGGGGGTATTGGAACTGAGGTCTAGCATTGATCCATTATATACTACACTGTGGCAGTCATATACATGAATTCCCAGGGAAGCACAAAGGCCATTGATCAAAAGTTAGCTTCAACTTCTACTATATGAGTCCCCATCTAGTACACAACAGCAATGTATATTGAATCTCACTAGCAGCGTATGGACATAGTACAACCTCTCTGAACTCCCCTCAGTCCTCTGGTGGTTTTTCATGCCATTGTGCCATATGTTATCCAGGTAATATTCATAACCACTGGCAGGTATGGAGATGAACTAGAAGGCTAATTACATACATAACTACTTTTTGGTTAAACATAAACATGAGTTAACCTCATGAGATTTTTCTGTGATTTAATCATGGTACTTAGGTCTCAATTAAGACAAACATATGTAAATACAGTTTCATGTTGCTTAATGGGGATCATTTCTAACAGGGCTCAAAAAACAGACAAATGAGCACCTTGCTTTAGCGGTTGTTAACCACTGGGAGGACGTTCCACGTGTGGGCTGCAAACTTATCCCTGAGCATGTAGAAACAAGACCTCTACTGAACCCTGATAAACCTGGGATTGAGCAGGTCAGTGATCTATCTCTGAAAATCTAACTCAGTGATAATTACATTGACTTAAATTCTGTAACTAAATTAGGACAATTGTTCTGTAAAGAAATCACATCAGAATTTTGACACTTGGTTGGCTTAATGTTATATTCAATGTAAAGAGGCATTAAGTATTTTTGAGCATTCTGTTTCTATCTTTCATGAATGAATAAAGTGATCTGTCTATTTCATCTATGCTTTGTGTAGGGGAGAATTGAAATGTGGGTGGACATGTTCCCAAAAGACATGCCTGCACCCGGACCTGCTCTTGATATTTCACCACGCAAAGCAAAGAAGTAGGGTCCTTGCATAAATACTTATTTTAAGTATACTATAATCCACATTTAAAAGTTACAAATGAAGATCAGCTAAAATATCAATTTAAGTGTTATTTTGTTTATGACAGGTTTGAACTCAGGGTAATCGTTTGGAATACAGATGAGGTTGTCCTGGAAGATGATGACATATTCACAGGGGAAAAGTCCAGTGATATTTTTGTGAGAGGGTAAAATGCCTTTGTTGTTAATGATGATCACCAATTTAACATGATCGTTTTTGCTGGTCTGTGTGAAGATCAACTTTTGTGTTTCTCAGATGGCTTAAAGGTCAACAAGAAGACAAGCAAGACACAGATGTCCATTACCACTCCCTAACAGGGGAAGGAAACTTCAACTGGCGCTTCATTTATCCCTTTGACTATTTAATGGCTGAAGAGAAAATTGTCATTTCGAAGAAGGAGTCCATGTTTTCCTGGGACGAGACTGAGTACAAAATTCCTGCCCGTCTAAATCTGCAAGTTTGGGATGCAGATCATTTCTCTGCAGATGACTTCCTGGGTGAGACACTTAGTTGATTTGCGAATTCACTTCTGACTAATGTAGGCACATTTTTAAGGCTCAAGGTTTTCATTACAAGTGAATGACTGTCATGTCTTTACTTGAGTACTTGGGTTCCCATTCAGGTGCAATTGAACTGGACCTGAACAGATTTCCTCGTGGTGCAAAAACTCCAAAACAGTGCACCCTCGACATGGTTCTTAATGAACAAGACATGCCAATGGTCAATATCTTCAAGCAGAAAAGAATCAAGGGCTGGTGGCCGTTTGTAGCCAGGAATGAAAATGATGAGATGGAAATCACGGTACATGCAGCCAACACAATTCATGAATTACAACAAACACACATTAAATATAAAAGGCACATACTTGATGTCAGAATTTTTCCTCATAACCAGTTTATCAGTGAGACTGTATCCATCTTTTAGGGGAAAGTAGAGGCAGAGATCCACCTCCTGACAGGTGAAGAAGCTGAAAAAAGTCCTGTTGGTCATGGACGTGAAGAGCCAGAGCCTCTAGAGAAACCCAAGTAAGAGCTGATAAAACTGTCAGAAATGCAAAGTCTCTGGTTAATACAACAATACAGCAAGTAATATTATAGAGAATGATATTAGGATGAGTTTTTCATGTATAGAAGATGCATGAAGGTTTTGACTTTTATAAGAATTATGAAACCAGTGCATATAATTTCAAAGTGGTATTACTTTTCTTTTCTGGGAAACAAGGACATCTTGTAGCTGATTAGCATAAAACAAACAATTTAAATGTTCTAACAATAACAACTCCACGATGCTGTGTGAGAGAAAGTAATCTTAGGTTATGCACAGTATGTGAAGCTTTATAAAGCATAAAGCTTCCCCTTTAGCCACATACTGTAGGTATTCTATGTATAAAATCTGCTAGCTGTGTACAGGCCAGTATAGGGCCTGAACAGAAGGAGGCAGTATGTCTTGCTCTTTTGTGATTTTGTGCAAATGCATTGAAAAATGTTCACAGACACAGAGGGAAATTCCCCTCAAAGAACAAACAATTGTAAAATGGTATAAGTAAAAGATTATGGTAGATAAATATTCATGTTAAATAGACATAAAGATAGAAAATGTAATCCTTTTAATACGGAAAACGGATACAACTACTTCAGAGACACTTATGAAATGACCATTTCGGCATCCAAAGTCTGGATTTGTACCAGCTTCCTTTGTATGGTAAGTAGTGCTCCAAAACTAATGGTTATTGTTTAACTATAACCATATGAACATTGACATTTTGCTGAATATGTCCCACATAAAAAATGTTAATGCTTAGTATATTTTCACTTACTTAAATCTTAGTGGCTATTAAACATCCATTATTAATTTGACAATATCTGCTATCATAAATGCTTCATAGTAGATCCTTGTGCTGTGAAAATTTTGCAGTTTTATCACACTTTAGATACACAAAGATGAGCTCATTAGCATGAATTATAAAACTGTACTATCAAATATGAGCTTAATTAAAAAGTTAACAAGTATGCTAAGGATAATGTAATAAGGAAGGACAAGAATAGACCATTCCAAATAGGACCTATAGGTCCTTCTAAAAAAATTAGCATATTGTGATAAAGTTCATTATTTTCTGTAATGTACTGATAAACATTAGACTTTCATATATTTT
>JAOVYV010000002.1:16432100-16444467 GCA_025674545.1 Hassar affinis | reverse complement strand
CAGAAATTTCCCAGGTCGCCCCACCCGGGGATCGAACCCGGGTCCTTCTTGCTGTGAGGCAACAGCGCTATCCACTGTGCCACCATGCCGCCCATGCCTGTGTCGTTTCCGGTCAAAAATAAAATTGCTGGTTGAATAAAAGTCAATTTAAGTCAAAATTTGCCAGGGGTATGAATAATTTCGGGCTTGACTGTATATGACATAATATTTGCCTAGATTCATATGTGACAGGGATAACATCAATTCCACAAACAGCCAAGATCACGAATAACATCAACATAAACATTAATCATGTTGTATATAATATTATAATAGCTGGGCCAAACTGGTGAGAAAAATCTTATTTTTAAACTTGACCACTACATGAGTTAAGGATGATCTTGACTACAGGACAAACACTCAGCTCGCTAAATGAGAAAGAGAGCTGAACCCATTTTGAGGTTAAAATGTCAGAGGTGCTGTTGAAAAACGGGCAAATAATCAAACAGTAATTGTCATAGTGCTTGAACACTCTACCACAGTCCCATTGTCATGTGGTAAACTTAACATACACTTTCTTAAAAAAAATCATCGTAAGGCAGAGCTCACTAACCATATCGTCCTCTCCTTCTGCTAGTCCATAAGAGGGCAGCATGGCCCCTTCCATGGTGGTACTCTTGAAAACCCCCTTTATCTTATTGCCGATGCGGCTGATGCCAAAAGATTCTCCTCGCTTTGATGTGTTCCTGAACATAATACGTATCCACACAATCACACAAACATACGTGGAGCCCCTGGTAATGATGTTTAAGATGGGCACAGCACATGCAATTGTCATGCATTCGTAATGGGAAGTAAATGCTTTTAAATAAACATTACAACACCGAAAGCAGATGTTTCTAGCAAAAATGAATGGACACAAGTCATCAACTCAAATCATCCATCAGCTAGTAACAAGACATGAACAGCAACATACCATAAAGTTTCCAAACATATGTAACATTGACAAGCATAACCAACACTTAGATGCATTTTGAATATGAAATATTACTTATACTAAACAACATTGAGGGGTCACTGTCCATGTTAAGGATCAAAACTGTATTCCAAACCTAGTTTAGATTTCAACGACCGTTACAATAAAAGATATTGTTGCCCTCAGTATGGTTAACATACTGAAATTCCCACACACAAACACACAGGCCAGAGGGTAATAAAAACAATCCATGCATACAGGGCTACAGGACTTGCAATGGATCCTGACTTACTTTAGCGCAATAGTGCGCCAGGTATTAGAGCCAGGTGAGTGGGTAAGAATGGATGAAACAGTAGGGGAGACAGATGCAGATGAGCTAGACGGAGATTCTAGGTTCATCATATAGTCCCACTCAGAAAAGCTAGAGCCCATGGATGAATGAAGGGTCAAAGCATGGACACGGATACAGAGTGTAGTCCACAGTATGAGAGAGAGACAGACAGGATTAGCTACGGTAGTCAAGTTAGTTGTGCAAGTTGTTGCTGTAGATCTTAAGAATTATTTTTCAACAACAGCATATAGCAGATAAGCAATGAGCTGCACGGACTGCCCCCTACATTAGACATCAGCCAATTTTAATATACATAAGCAATTTAGCTTCGGCTTAAAAAAAGGTCTCAATTTAGAAAAAACTTCTCACTAGAGGTAAACTAAATTAAATAATTCAATGCTTTTATATGCTTTTATAAGTTATACAAAGCCACAACAGTGTTGTAGCATTCACAGAGACATCTCCAGCTGATTAAGTAATTTCTTCACTGAGTTCCTGCATGTATCCCATGTGTAGCATTATGTGGAGAATGGAAAGCTACAGGTTAAGTATGAACAGATTACTCACCGGATGTCATCCAAACTCACGCTATTTCTGAAATAATGGGCAAAATGAATTACAACTAAATCCTCTTCAAACTTTAAACCTCATGATAAAAGCACCAAATAACACATACAAACAGTATTATTATTATTCAGTATTATATTCTGCATACATCAACAAACCATTTAATAAACAGAATATGATAATACTGACAATTCATAAATGAGTGAATAAACATAACAAGAAATGTTACATTTTCCTGAACAAGTATTTAATAGTTAGCTTCTAAATTCCAGTGGATGCTTGGAAGGTTAGAATGCAATGCTCAGCAGAATAAATGGCAACAACTCTGACATGTAAGCCTTCATCTAGCCATCTAACACAAATGAAAGGTCATGGCCAAGGCCAAAGCCGAATTGCCAATGCAAACACTTTTCAGTGTATAAATAATTAATCTAAATGAATTTTGGTTTGATTTATGCTTTTCAGTTACACAGTTTGGAGTAAAATCTTTCACAAATGAAATAAATCTAAATTGTTAAATTTACCTAAATTGTTATTCAGGCAACATGCTGTCTTTTGGCATGTGTTGTGCCTGTTTTGACAACTTTAAGCAAGCAAACACTTGTAAACACCATACTTGGAAAGAACGTTATCAGTACTTTTTGTTGCTTGTGCCTATCTATTTGATAGAATTACTTGCATCATAATTCATTTGGCCAAATAGCAAATGTGCTCCTTTTCTAACTTTTGGCCCTACTTTCAGCTAATACCTGTTCTACAAACTGAAGGCACCCACCTGCCAAGTCTGGAGCTCCTGGTTGGGGATTCAGCTCCCCTCAACAGCTGCCTAAAATACTGAAACATAGTATTTGTGTAGATTCGTATATATTCTCTGATTTATATAGACTTGATATTTGTGTGTATATGTGTTTGTGTGTGTGTTTGTGCGCGTGTGTGTGTGTGTGTGTGTGTGTGTGTGTGTGTGTGTGTGTGTGTAGAAATCCCAGAAAAGTTTTTCTTACAGAAAAAAATTCGGGACACTTTCTTAAAATGCAATAAAAACAGAAATCTCAATTTTTTTTATTCACTTCAACCATTATTTAACAGACAAAGGACAAAGAATTGATTTTCAGCATTTTCAATGATGAACTTAATTCTATTTGTTAAATATAAACATTTATACATTTAAAACATTTAAAATTTAAAATTTGATGCCTGCAGCACATTAAAAAAAAGTAGGAACCACTGGGTCTTATCACCTTTTCTTTTAATTAAACCTTTTAATTGTTTGGAAATTGAAGATACTAATTGTTGCAGTTTTACAGGTGGATTTTCTGCCCATTCTTGCTGTATACAGACTTGAGCTGCTCAACATTCCATGGTCTTTCTGCCCTTGGCCTTTACACACTGAGATTTCCACTCCCTGAAACTTTTCATGATATCATGAACTGTAGATGATGAGAGACCTAAATTCTGTGCTGTCTTGCACTGAGAAACACTGTATTAGAACTGACTGACAATTCTCTCATGAAGTTTGGCACAAAGTGGTGAACCACGACCCATCTTTGCTTACAAAGACTAAGCCTTTGGTGGATGCTCCTTCTATATTCTTGATGATGTCACCTGTTGCCAGTTAAACTATTTAATTGTGGAGCCTTCCAATGTTACTTGTACAACCTTTCAGTCTTCTTTTTCCTCTGGCACAATTGCCTATTGTAGCCATCAATTTCGAAATTTGTTTATATTTAATAAACAGAATTAAGCTTGTAACTGAAAACTCTTTCTTTGTCCTTTTGTCTGTTAAATAAAGCTTCAAGAATTAACAAACTGCAGATTTCAATTTTTATTACATTTTAAGAACATGTCCCAACTTTTCTGGAAATGGGGTTTGTAATATATGGATAGATATAGATAAAATCTTTCATACTTTCATATTGCCTGATGTAGTATAATTCAGTTTTGCAACTACAAATATCTGCATTTTATTTCAAATAGTCATACTGTTGCTGGCAGTATACAGTGCCATCATTTTTTATATCGCTTATATTTAAGGTGACCCTGAATAGTTGACTATTTGATGAGTTAATCTAAGAAGAATGATTCAACTGAGGAAACAAAAAGAAACAAAATGTGGTCATGAAACAAGGATCATGCCATTCTAGCTATATGAGGATGCAGAATGTCTGATTTTACATAGAATTGCTTAGTTTCTTCTAATAAATCATGATCTATAGCCCATTACAATAAAATATCAGCCTATAATAATACTGTTAATAATTATTAAAAAATAATTAATGTGCTTTTAATTAACCCCTTAATAACAGTTAAACATGCTGTGACTTTAGGACATAGTTTGTTTGCATGATTGTATGCTGTATGTATTGCATCCTTGCATAAATGGAGTATTACAACCCCTGGCAAAATTATGTAATCACCACTCTTGGAAGATGTTCTTTCAATTGTTTAATTTTGTAGAAAATAACATAATTAAATAATATTGTAGAATGTAGTCAGTCAAGGTTGCTTTTTTAGCAACTTTATGAAAATATGGAATCACTCAATTCCAAGGAAAATATTATGGAATCATGAGACAAACACTGCACCATTAGTACTTTGTTGTACCACCTCTGGCTTTTATAACAGCTCAAATTCTCTGAGGCATGGACTAACAGCATTCGTCATCTGTCTTTTATTGCTGTTTCCAGATCAGGTTTGCAGGTTGGATCCTTATCATGGGCCATTTTCTTCAATTTCCACCAGAGATTTTCAACTGGATTGAGATCTAGACTATTTGCATGTCATGCCATTATCATTATATGTCTTTCTTGAAGGAAAGTTTTCACGTCCTTTGCCCTACAGCAAGATGCATTATCATCTTGAAAAATGAAGTCATCACCAAACATCCTTTCAACTTATGGAATAAGAAAACTGTCCAAAATTTAAATGTAGACTTTGGCACTTATTGAAGATATAATGACTGCCATCTCCCCTGTGCCTTTACCCAACATGCAGGCCCCTATCATCACTGACTGCGGAAATTTACGTTTTCTTCAAGTAGCCATCTTCATAAATTTAATTGGACCAACACCAAACAAAAGTTCCAGCATCATCACCTTACCCAATACAGATTCGCAATTCATCACTGAAGATCACTTTCATCCAGTCACCCACAGTCCATGATTGCTTTTCTTTAGCCACTGTAACCTTGTTTCTTTTATGTGTAGGTATTGATGATGGCTCTTTTTTGGTATTTGTGTGTGTAAATCCCATTTCTTTTAGTAGATTTCTTACATTTCTTACCCACTTGCATTTTCTGTTTTCAAGACATATTGCTTTAAGTCTTCTATCTTCACGCTTTGACGTCTTCCTTGGTCTACCAGTATGCTTCCCTTTTACAACCTTCCCATTTTGTTTGTCCTTAGTCCAGATATTAGACAGAGCTGACTAGGAACAACCAACATCTTTTGAAACATTTCATGATGATTTACCTTCTTGAAGAAGTTTTATAATCCTCTCCTTTGTTTCAACTGACATCTCTCGTGATGGAGCCATGATTCATGTCAATCCGCTTTGTGTAACAGCTCTCCAAGATGTGAGTGCTCTTTTTTTAACTGAAGACTAATTAGCATATTTAATTTGATGCAGGTGTTTGCAACTGCAAATTTGTTATGGAGTTATTCCATAATATCTTCCTCGGAATTGAGTGACTCCATTTTTTTTCCTCTGACTGACTACAACAATTATATTTTTTTCATTGTTTCTTAATGCCAGAAGGTTGGCATTTTAAATAATAATAGTTTTGTGGCATGTCTTTGAGATTTATTTTTTTCTACAAAATTAAACAATTGAAAGAACATCCTCCAAGAGTGGTGATTCCATATTTTTTGCCAGTGGTTGTAGTAGCTATAAGACCCAACATCTTTGTTGTTCTAGTAAATAAAGGGGGAAAAGGGAAGCCAACATCACAGATAAGAATATGGACAGACTCAAAAAGACATGATTTGAAGATCAGTTGATGATAGGCAAGATTCGATCAGATAAGACTCGACCATGTAAATTCTTAGTCAGGGATACCACTATTTACACTATATTTTTATATTTTTTTCCTTTTATACCTGCATAATTATAAATTCTAGTTTATATAAAATCTATTTTTATGTTACAGACAATCATAATAAGCATTTCACTACATGTCGTACTATGTATGTTTGTGTGTGAAAAATAATTGAAAATAAACAAAATGAGTTAAATTTGTTAAAAAGGTAAATTTGACTTTATAGAGCAGGGGTGTCCACTTTCACTCCCACTGTTTGATGATTCCCCTAAAACACTAAAGCTGATAATCAGCTGGAGAACTGCACCCCAAATCTGGACTAGGCCAACACTGCTATGGCTTGTGTTGATACTAGGGTGCAGTGTGCATTGTGCAGTGGCATTACCTCATCACTATGGCAGAACAAGGGGGTAAAAACATTCTCCAACAAAGAAAGGACATGTTCATAGGCCTCAAACAGACATCGCATAGTCTGGAGTTTTACGACGTCAGCATATACACCCTCTGCAACTGTAGTGGGTAGAGAAACAATAATGCATATCATGAAATCAAAGTCAATGTACTGCCTTTCATTCACATTTATCTGTAGTGTATACAAGACAGATATGACTGAATTTGAATGCTAAGTTCTAAAACAACAAGCCAGCAACTTACTGTTTCTGATCTCCTCAACAATGAAAGGGTCAAAGAGGATTTTGTCAACGCTTTCATCAAGGCAGTATGTTTCATATATCTTTTTCACCTCCTCATGTAGCATCAGTTTTTCAGCATCAGAAAGTTCTGGTCGAAGGATCTTATCATTAAACTCTTCTAAAATATGGAAAAATCAGTGAGCTTAAAAACAGTTTAACCACTTGAAACAAACTCTTGGGTGAAGCAACCAAGTACTCCCAGTATTATTCAGAGACTGAAAATCCTGGCTGAATCAATAACTGGCCCTGCTCTCATTCTAAGCTAACAACACCACAATGATTCTTAGTGGGAATAATGCCATTCCTTTCATCTCTGTCATTCAGAACAACTGTTTATAATCTTAGGAATCTGTTATCTCCTGTGTGCAGTCAGCACTCTCTTCCAACTCCAAGATGAACAGATGTACACAATACACTTTTTACATCTGCCAACAATGGAGTTTGTAAACCTTACCAACAGTGAGGCAGAACTGCAGCACATGAACAGCTCCTTCTTGCTTGAGGAAGTTCATGAAGCGAAACAGAAGGTCCTGCTGCTCCCGAATCTCCATTAGTTCTAGCTTTAAGACCTGTTTTGAAGATTAACACCATTAATACCAAACAACAAAAAAAAACAGATGCCATTTTTTTCCAGTCAGGAAACTTAATCTTGATCTTCATCATTAGGCATGAATTCAGATGTACGTTTAAGTCAATGCAGAGATAAATAACTGTATCACAGAATCAGGTGAGAACAGATAAGACTTACTGAAGACTTCTTATTGCGCATATCTGCATACTTCTGCAGGAATGGAACAAATGCAGAGGCTGGTTCAGTGGCGGCTTCAGGCTACAATGAGATATCCACCATCAAAACATATACAAAGATAAACAATAAACATTTATTTAGAAGACTATTAAACCTATTTGCTTTCTATTGATTTTAATATTTATTGGACTGTTAAGGACTAAACAGTCCTAATTGAACTTCTTCACTGACACCAACAAGCTTCTATTCCTTCTGTCCTGAGTCTACAAGCTTCTACTCCAGCTGTCCCTTCAAGTCCATTCATTACCTTCAAGTCCTGCTGTCCTGAAGGCTATAAGCCCCTGCACTCTCTATGCAGACTGACTACAGTCTATGATCAATTTGTCACCATTACTGCCAATAAAGCGATAATGAGTCATTGATATCCTTACCACTAGCTATTAACTTAAATCTTATATAAATTATGATGGTGGTGTGGTTACTCTCAAAATTATTTCATCCTTTTAATACTGTCCTACAGTTTTTCCTTGTCACTTCTAGTTCTTGATCTCCTTATCGGAAGATCAGGGGTCTACAAAAATAAAACTGTATTCTATTAATCACAATTTGTTTCATCTGTGTAAATAACGCTTCTGTAAATCACACAGCAAGCAGTTTTTGTTGTGCAAAATCATTTCTTATTAACTGCTACACTGTTCCACTGCTTTACATTTCTTCCTCCTAACATTTGGTCTAGAACAAAACTTTCTTCATTGAAGCTCACCAACAATAAAACTAATTAAAACTTACTGGAGAGTTGTCAATGAAAATATGGAGCAAGTGGTTCACAGTGTCCTAAAAGAGAAAAAGGGAACACCGGTTTAAATATATGCACAAAAAACATCCATCTTAGAAAGAGGTGACTGACACTCACAGGATCAGCCAAGTAATCCATGGAGGGAAGGAATACAGAGCCAGCAAGAACCTCTCTTATCAGAAGAGTAAGAGATCTGGAAAATACATAGGCATGCAACAGAGGAGAAAAAAAGTGGAGAAATGTTGCTAACACAAATGTTGCTAATGACAGAGCTTCATTACCTGCTGTCAGTCGCTTTTGGAGGCAAAACATATGGGAAAAGCATCTCAGTAAGCTTGCGTAGATAGAGCAGCTCATCCCTCCTGCTGCGCAAGGCCACATGAAGATCAGGACCATACTCCTCTAATGCAGCCTGCTGCAGATGCTCCAAGTTCTTCACTAAAGTTTGTCACACAAAACACAAAATTAGCAACTTTTTAAAATGCTTTTTCTGTAATAGCTAACAAAGTTGAAGACAGAGGAAAAAATTCAAACCCACTTACAGTATGTTCTTAGGTTTGTGCATGTGATCTACAAATCCCATTTCCAGAAAAGTATGATCCACTCACACCAGTACAACACACACTAACACACTACCACCACCACATCAGGGTCACTGCAGTGCTGAGAACTACCCAAATAGTACCTGATATGTGGTGGTCCAGAACATTAAAGAACAGAGTAAAGGGGAGTGTGTAGAGAAACAGATGGACTACAGTCTGGAATTACAGAACTACAAAGTGCATCTATATGGTAAGTGGCACTGAGAAAATGGACAATGAGTCTAGAGAAAAGGAGGTTCTCATAATGTTGATTAGTGTATGGCTTCCTCTTTGCATAATACAGTTTCAGGTTGCATTTCTTGATGCAGTGGTGGACTGTGTTAAGTGACAATGGTTTGCTAAAGTACTCCTGAGCCCAAGTGGCTATGTCCATCACTGTAGCATGACGTATGACTGTAGCATACCACCTGAGGGCTTGATGGTCACACACATTCAGCAGTGGTTTCCACCCTTGGCCTTTATGCTCCAAGATTTCCCCCGAGACCCTGAATCTTTTCATGATATTACAAACTGTAGATGGTGAAAGACCTGAATGCTTTGCATTCTTGCACTGAGAAACATTGTATTTGACCTGACTGACAATTCACTTGTGAAGTTTGGCACAAAGTGGTGAACCACGACCCATCCTTGCTTGCACAGACTAAGCCTTTGGTGGCTGCTCCTTTTATACACAATCTTAATGACCTCACCTGTTACCAGTTAAACTGCTATGGAACCAGAACATTGCTACTTGTATAACCTTTTTAGTCTTATTTTGCCTCTGTCCCAACATTTTTTAGTGTGTTGCAGGCAACAATTTCTACATTTTTTTAAATTTAACAAATAGAATTGTCATTGAAAGCACTGAAAATATTTTCTTTGTGCTTTTGTCTGAACAGAATTCAGTTTTATTGAATTTTTAGAAAGTGTCCCAACTTTTCTGGAAATGGTGTTAGTAACTTCATCAATTCAGGCTACAGGGTTATAACATGACTGAAATTCAGAGACAACCTGGAGCCGCAGTCACTGGAATGTACTGATTTTGTGTTTCTGGGTTGATGTGGGTGTAAGTGTGGTGCTATTATTGCTGAACAGCTTATCTATGGCCAAGTCTTAAAACCCTAGTAGAGGCAACCAAGTTTTTGGCTAAGACAGCTTGATGATGGCATATTCACTATTGTGGAGCCCTAACAAATAAAAATGCATTATGAAATACCTTTTTGTCTTGCTTTGGCAATTATTTCTATGTGTTTCATGGCAACTTTAAGTAGTTTGAGTGTGATGAGAGATGGAATATCAACCTGTCAAGGAAAAGAGAATTTCCCATTAACAATGCAAAGAAAACACAACTTTGATGTGATCAACAGTGAAGGGCTAACTATCAAACAACAAAATCCTACACCAACTAAAAAACAGAAATGATAAAGTAATACATTACTCTCTGTGCTCGACGGACCAGCACCGCAGCTACAAAGCGCAAGGTCACTCTGAGATCATCCACAAATGCCTCATCATCTGTAATATCCCTACGAACAAGGATTCAATTTAATGGCCATGTCTTAATAAAAAAAAGACCTGAATGGATGCAATCAACATACCTGTACCATGGGTACACAAAGTTTTCAAGGACGAGCTCAAGAATCTGAGGACAGAAGAGATTCTTGACTAACCATTCAAATCTCTAAAGAAAGTCATCTTAAACTAAGACAACACGAAGATCTCTAACCTCTGAAAGAGACGCATCCACCTTGGAGTGCACTTTTAGATCCAACCATGGCTGATAGTTTTCAAGAAGCAACGTTGGTCTAATAAAAGAAACAGTATAAATCAATTTTAGCAACTTAATCTGGGTTAATCTTAGATGAGGATGAAACATTAGCAGTCAAAGTTACCTGTGTCTTGTGCATTTAATTTTCCCACAGACAGCACAACTGTGGGCAAAAGGAAACAACTCTTGCTGCTCTGGCTAATGACACACAGAAAAACGTGACTGAGATACTGAAAGGTGTGTATTAAAGTATTATTATACATATACAGTAAGGGAAAATAAGTATTCAGAGACATCTGTAATTTAATAGACTCCCATTTTGTCACAGTGAATTTTAACTTTACATTTATAAAGAAAGAAAAAAAGAAAGAAATTTGGATTGAACAATCTATACTAAACGAATACAAATATATATACAACCAACACACACATATGTATGTTGATTTTCTTTTGGGTTCTTTTGGGTTCTCCCATTTTTGGGGCTGCCACAGCAGATCAAGTTTGCATTTTTATCTCGCACTAGTTTCATGCCCTTCTCGAGGAAACCCTACAATTAACTATAGGCTTGGGGCAAGCCCTACAGGTTTAATGTGGCTGGGGTAAGCAGAGTGTTAAGAGACTATGAACCACTGACCCTACTGAGCCATCTCTGCTTTGTGTGTAGGGATGGCAATGCTAGATGCCATTCTTTGGAGGAAAGTATTGGCCAAGAAGGACCATATAGTGCTGTAAAAAATATTTGCTCCCAGTTTCTTCTATTTTTGCTAATTTGGCATATTTAAATGTTTCAGACAATCCTAATAATTTTAATATAAAGAAAAACCAGTAAGCACAAAATGCAGCTTTTAAATGATCATTCTATTTACTTAAAATTTATTCAAAACCTATATCACCCATGTGAAAAAATAATTGCCCCTTGAACCTAATAACTGGTTGTGCCACACTTGGCAGTAACAACTGCAATGGCGATAACTTCTGATATGTCTTTGGCCCATTTTACTTTGTAGAATTGTTTTAATTGGAGGGATTTCTGCCTGTTTAAGCATTTCAATGGGATTCAAGTCAGGACCATGACTCAGCCACTCCAAAACGTTAATTTTGTTTCTTTTGAGTCATACAGAGATGGAATTGCTTGTGTGCTTTGGATCATGCTGCATAACCCAACAGCGCTTGGGCTGTAGATGGAGGGTATGAGTGATGGTCTTCTGGCCAGTTGTTATGTCTGCAGTCTTCCTCATATTAAAACATTCATGCCCTGCAAAATTTGGGCTGATTTCTCCATGGTATTCAAATGTTCTGAATTCCTGTTTTCGTGGGTTTTATGAGCTGGAAGCCCAAATTATGTAACCCGGGTCTGGGTTTGGTGGTTGCCAGGAGAACGGCCCCTTAGTTCCAGTGAAAGGAACTTCATGCTCTAGCATACCAAGAGATTATGGACAATTTCATGCTCCCAACTTTGTGGGAAGAGTTTGGGGATGGCCCCTTCCTGTTCCAACATGACTGAACACCAGTGCACAAGTACACTTTGGGATGAATTAGAGCGGAGACTGCGAGCCAGGCCTTCTCATCCAACAACAGCGTCTGACCTCACAAATATGCTGAATGGTCAAGAATACAAGAATCATCAAGAAACACACTCCTAAACCTTGTGGAAAGAAAGCCTTCCCAGAAGAGAGGATTGAAGCTGGTATAGCTGCAAAGGATGGGCCGACATCATATTAAACCCTATGGATTAAGAATGGGATGTCTCTCAAGTTCATATGCATGTAAAGGCAGACAAGCAAATACTTTTACACAGGCATCTCCCATGAGATAATATGATGATGTACAAGAGGCATCATTGTGGAAAAAAATATTTCTCAGCTTTTATTCACATTTGAACAAAAAGTGGCATGT
>JAOVYV010000002.1:16417495-16432000 GCA_025674545.1 Hassar affinis | reverse complement strand
ATATATAAATTTACAGTATATATACAGGTGTTAGACAATGAAACACCTGTCATTTTAGAGTGGGAGGTTTCATGGCTAAATTGGACCAGCCTGGTGACCAATCTTCTACAATACTAAAGTCATCATAGTTTGGATGACTTTAGTATTAATCTACAATGCAGAAAAAGGAAAGAGAGAGAGAGATAGAGAGAGAGATGTGTAAATATTAGTTTATTGTGCTGGAAATGTGTCCTTGCCAAAATACAGACATTTCTCAACAAGACAGAACCCCAAACATACCACCAAAATAATTCAACTTTGTTCATTTGTAACTAAAGAAGGTGCTTGCCAGGGCTAGTACAGTTGGAAAAGGATTTTGAAATTTTGAGTCTGTTAGAAAGCTGACCGGCAAACCTTGAGGAATTAAAAAATGATTAGCCAAGAGGACTGGACCACAGCTGAACCAAAATGTTGCAAAAAAGCATTAGTGTAGATGCTGTTTGCACACATCAGCTCTGCAACAGAGTACTAATGTTAAGAATTTATCAATTTTGTTTAAAAGAAAATCTTTTTATCATGAAGTACAAGAGACATTGTGTGAGTAAATCTGAAGTGGATTTTTGCATTAAATAACAAGAAAAGTCTGAATACTTACATCCCCCACTATACAGAGAACAAATAAATAAAAAAAAAAAAGTGTACCTTTTTCTTAGGCTTAATTGTTATAAGGATATTGGGAAGCAGCGTCTCGGGCCCCAAGGAGCAATAAAAGGTAACCACTCCCGCTAAGAACGACCAAAATATTACAATAATATGAAGATACCTGAAACACAAACAGGAGACGTGTCACTCTACTATGTTCGTACAGCTTTTGCACCTTTAGTGTGGATATTTTACCTGACAAGGTGCATGCGGTGAACCAGTAATTAGCTTGTAGAGTAAAGCTTTAAAGGTACATGAATTTGGCTCCTATGGACATACCTTCACTTATTTTTAAAGATCGTATATTCCACGTGAAAAACAAAAGCATCCTACAAATGATGCACCAACTGATGGCAAAACTCATAGTTATGCACCGTTATTTCTGAGCGTCACGATAGTACTGGTGCGAATGGTGGACATAAACGTAAAGCTTTTAAAACTGTTACCTATTGAGTAAAACAGTAGACATGAGCAGGAGGACGAGCAGAAAGCAGAAGACGGGATACTGGCGGCCCACCTCCCTCCACAGCTCCAGCCTCCGCCTCGCCTTCCGCAAATACACTCCGAGCAAAGACATTTTCAGAGCTGTGCGAGCGAAAAGTAAGGTTAAGGAGCCATGCGTTCATTTCTCGAGTTTATATGAAGCATGATGACAGCTGCAGCTGTGCGCATATAAGTCAGTAAAACGCCCATCACTGCGCTTACCTCAGCTCAGGGAAGGCGAGAACACGGCACGCAGCCTGGACGGGTTGTTGACATACAGAGCCGCTACATCACCAAGCAACCCAGCGGAAATAATGAGCTCATTCACTGGTTCGCAACGCATTAACCATCATTACACTGCAGCTTTTCTTTCTTGAGATCAATTGTCTGACTTGCGATCGCTCCTCATGCGCTCCATAACGGGTCCACGCGTTATTCGTTTGGGGTTTGGTCCCAGGGTTGCGTCATATCCGGGCGGAGGCGCGCCTGTGAACACGTGTTCCTCCACAGCAGACGAGCCGCTTGGCACTGAAGCGCACGTCCTGACTCCTCCAGCCGTTTCAAGGAATTGCCGTGCGAGATTGTACATAAATATAGATGTCTGCATATATTCCACCTGAATCAGAATGACCATTCGGCAAAAAAAATTGGCTATCACATGTCTAGCATTTTTTTAACACTTAAGGCTACTACAGTAAACAGTTTTAGGACACAGATAGAAATCAAAAACTTTATTACAAAAATAAGTTACACTCACCTCATTTTACAGTATAAAACAATTTATTTGCGGGAATGCAAAAACGTTGTTGGCCACCAACAATAGTTTAAAACTGCTAACATGTCAAAAGGTTGATACAGCTTCATCAAGAGGGAGTTAACTGTGTACAAAACCGGTTGAATGGTTCAGTCAACTGTGTGCTATATAATGGAATATAAACCAAAGCTGCAGCATCCCTTTTTCCGCTGAATGATCCCATCCCTTCCAACCGAACGCAGTCAGATGCACAGAACATGAAAAACAGGGCTTAGGTTTTCTTCTGTCTGGGTTTGGGAGGAAATGTAATCATTCTTTCAAAAATGGTGCATGATTCAATAAAACAAAAGGCAAGATGATACATGATCTTAAGAGGACTGTTTTCTAAAAACATTTCAATTGTTAGAAAAAGGGACACTGCAGGGCTTACCAAAAGCAGTTGACGCCTTTGTGATGTTCAAGCCTTTACAAAAGTAACATTTTATTCCAAAACTATCATACAATCATACAACCAGTAACTACATAATCTGAAGAAGCAAGGAAGCTAATTCAGTTCAAAATACGAAAAAAGCAGGGCTTGTTCAGGCTCATCATATGAGATTATTTTGCATGCCCAGTTTGACTGTTTGCAGTGTCAGAGCAGCAGCAAAATGATTATATTACATTAAGTACATCTTTTGAGCAGCTGCTCGAATGCATATTTCATAGAAAACAAGCCCTGCTTTCATCAATATAAGTTTCCCTATTTACAGTACAGGCAGGGTAGTTCAATCCTCTGTACTGAGGTAGTTAACCAACCCTTTAAAGACAAGTTCTGAAAAGAACCACTTTCCTGGAATGCCTGACTTATCCATGCAAGGTGGTTACACCAAAACCTGCAGATGTCATGTCCTTTTCATCCAAATAATTAATTTAGATAAACATGGATATCCCGACAATAAAATTGCAATAAGCACAAAAATATACATCATCAAGCTCCACTGAGCCACTTCAAACTCAGAGACTTTAAAAGTGCAAAAACAAAAAACAACAATGTTTAGTATCCTTTAGGAAGTATGAACCTAATTTTTTTTTTACATGGCATACTTGAATCATGTTTTGAACATGTTACAGGGGAGGGGCTTGGGTATGACAATTTAAACGTACGACTTATATGGATACAAGTCCACGTGAACACAATTTCCACTGGTTGTCAAGGATGGCAGTATGGGAGATCTGCTTCTGTAAGGCTGTAACATCATTGGGGCATTGCTTTGACCTTACCATCGTCCTCACTGGCAGCTTATGGTGTAACCCCATGTAGCAAGTCAGTCCTCACTGTCACTGGTCAGGACCAGCCTCGACCCCCTTTCCCTGCTGAGAAAAACAAACAGGTTTGATCAGAAGTGTCACAAAAGTGAATGGGGGGGGGTGGAAAGATGGCCGATAAATATATAAAAGCGTGGCGTGTGAGAGGTAGGTCTATATTTAAATATTGTTTATACATTACTGGAATCTTTCAAGACCAATTTGTGCAAACCATTTAGAATTAAAGTGCTTGGACATTACCATCATGTCCGTTTACATAATTCAACAAAAGCAAGCAAAACTGCCTTTGCAAACCCAGAGTCATTACAAAATAAGTCACTTAGCTCTGCATAGTCAAAATGGATTTTTCAGAAACAGAGAAACATGCAAACCTTTGGTCCATTTCTTCCACAAGGTGCCTTTTATGTGTAAGCAATTTGAAAGAAGAAAATAGTAAAAGAATAAATTGCAAGTATTAATGAGTCGCAGTTAGTTACAGAATGGCCTAGCTTGTCCTGACTCTTTCACTCGTGCATACGTACCACACGGCCTCTTTGTTGAGGTCCTCCTCTGGAGCCACGTGCCCCTCTGCTGGATCCTGGGCCTCCACGCTGGGAGAAAGCTCCTCTTCCTCGAGTTGCAGTTGCACCTCGACCCCGAGACAGAGTGGATCCACGAGCTCCTCGACCCCCTCGGCCTCTACCTTGAACTTGAAAATCTTCGTAGCCGTAGTACGGGTCTTCATAGCCACCTCGATAATTGTGATAGTCATAGCCATAATATTCATAATAGTCATCATAGCCGTAGTAGTCGTGGGGATAAGAGAAGCCTCCTCTGCCTCCTCGCCCTCTTCCTCTCGTGGGAGGTGGCACATGTGGTGGGCCATAATAATAATAATCATCATACCTGGAGGAGGCCCAGAAATGCCTTGTTGAAAACACAAGTAATGGAATTTGAGCAACACACAATCCATATTTGCAAACAAGCAATAAACAATGGTACTTACACTGCTGTATAAATAAGTGAACTTACATTTGAGTTTTAGCTGCTTGTCTCTGAGCCTTTCGCTCTTTCCTCTTCTGATCGGGTGGTTTTGCAAAGACGATTTCAATTTGTTCACCTTCCAAATCTTTCCCATTCATTTCAGTTAAAGCCTATTGAAAAATACACAGTTAAACAAATCTAATATTTCCCACAAACATGACATGTGATAATGAAGAAAAAAAAAAGATTAATATGGTACCTTAACAGCCCCATCTCTGTCCTCAAAGTGAATAAAGGCATAATCCTTAAGCTTCTTCACCCTCTCAAGCTTGCCAAACTGACTGAATGACTTTTCTAAGAGCTCTTCCGACACAGTGCTTGCAAGGTTTCTTACAAATAGTACTTTAACCTAAAAGGGACAGGACAAAGTGTTTTCCCACCATAAGAAATTCCACAAAATGAGGAAGAAAAGGTGTCCTCATTTTCTGCTTGTTTACCTTTGCCATAACCTCTGGGTCGGGGTCCTCAATGGGATCAGCCCATTCCACAGTCACCACGTTTCCCCACACTTTCACCTTGCCACTCATCAACCTGCGCCGCGCTTGTGCTGCTGTTTTGTGATCCTCATACTCCAAAAAGCAGAAGCCTCTATTTTTTTTCTTGTCATCGGGCTGATGGTATAAAATTACATCATTCAGCCCCTCTAAGAGTAAAATAAAAGAAAGTGATTAAGTATAAATACAGGTTTCATTCAATCTTACAGTGTACATACAGATGGGTGACAAATTAAAGGGAAAAAAACATAGGCCTTGGGCCACCACATAGGGATGCAACACCATTCTTCCAAAAGATCCCTCATCTGGTGTTCTGATGGAATGTTGTCTAACACATGGTTCCAAAACCTCTCCCAGGAGTTCAACTGGGCTGTGATCTGATGAGTGTGAAGGCCATAGCAAATTGTACATCTTTTTTATTTTCACCAAACCATTCAGTGAGCCCTCATGCCCTGTGGATATGTGAGGAGACATCCTGGAAGAGATCACTCTCATCAAGATAGAAATGTTTTATTATAGGATAAAAGTGATCAGTCAGGGGAAAAAAAATAGTTGCAGTGACAATTCTAAAGGGACAAGTGGAGGCAGACCATGACAGCAACATAAATATATGCCCCCACCCGTCCCCCCCAAAAAGCATAACAGCAGCACTGTTGTTTCTTTTCTTTTAATTTGTCACCCACCTGCATATTGATACAGCTCATAATGAAAACATGCCCTTGGGCTAGAGAAAGAACCTTAAGGTAAACGATTAACAGACTTGCAGTTATGTACCTACCAGTAACTTTAGCAAATTCCTCCACTATCTGCTCCTTGGTTTTGCTCTTGGGGATGGATCCAACAAACAGTCTATTATTGGCCACAGAGATACAAACACCGATGTGTTTGCCAGGGCGGATCTCACTGTTGTTACACTGAAAATGATGCCAACTCTCAGGTCATTCTTTTATGGATGATTGGGGGAGTGGGGTGTAATATTGATATCAGTAATACTTGATTCACTTACCTGTTTAACAGCCTCCTGAGCAGCCTCTTTAGTGCAAAAAGTGACAAAGGCATATCCTCTGTTCAGGCCACTGAGAGGATCCATCATCAGACGCAGGTCCCATATGGGTCCAGCTTTTTCAAACAGGGGCACCAGCTCATCTTCAAAGAGATCTCTTGGAATTTTTCCTACAAAAATCTAAACGACAAAAAAAATGAGAGCCTTAATTGTATAAAAGTCTAAAACTTGGAAAATGTTTCAAAATATTTTGTTCATTCAATGAAAGTTTCCCCCAATTACAAGTAATCTATAAGCGTTGCATCTCAGAATTTTAGACAGTTTGTTTGTTTAAGCCAGTAAGGACACACTAAGGGTAA
This sequence comes from Hassar affinis, assembly GCA_025674545.1. Lineage (NCBI taxonomy): Eukaryota > Metazoa > Chordata > Actinopteri > Siluriformes > Doradidae > Hassar > Hassar affinis. The sequence goes on along the minus strand of JAOVYV010000002.1, from coordinate 16,425,895 downwards.
GTAGACTGTTAGTTTACTGTTGGGTAAACATGCAGGAGAAATTCTTGTTTTTGCGTCACTGATGTTACCTCTGTCCCGACTGTGGGTTGTGTAGCTGAGTGGGCTGACTCAGGAGGAGGGCCACCATATTTCCTCTGACCTGTTGTCACATCGAGTGTGTAGCCAGTCCTCTCAAGCAAAGCCTGGCAAATTAGAAAGATAAACATGCATCACTGCCATTCAAACAGAGACTTTGTTTTAAATCAAGTAAACAAAAAAAAAACACTTACTTTGATTTTTGCCTCATCTGGTCCTTTATTAGAATCTGACACTTTGGTCCCCTGCTTCTCCCTTTGCCTGTATGTCTTCATAACTCCACAGAGAAAGGCACTTTTGTTCTACAGACAAAGAAAAAGAAACACACATCTATAATGTGTATGCACACCTACAAGGGAGTGGCAGTGACAAGCCTTAAATATAACAAAGAGCATTTTTTTCCAAACTACAGCTACTCTACTTTGTTTCAAAACAAAACATTAACTCTAGGTGTCACGGTTCACATACTTTTCTGAAACCCTGATCCACTAAACCTCTGCAATTCTTTGCAATCACAACATAGTAATAAAAGCACAACACTTTCACCATGAGTGTCAAGTAGAACACAAACTGGCCTAGCTCCACAGTGGCTAACTGACCTAGCTTCATCGGGTGTATAACGTTCACCCCTGCTATAGTGTTTGCCAGGACTGATTACAATTATCATGCACAGAGAACCAGTGACATGCTTCACAACTCTACATCTCATAATTCAAAATTCAACATTCCCATAACTAGTCTTTGCACCAACCACTGCACATTCTGATAAACAATGATGACATATTTCTTGTATAAAAGCTTTTTGCTTATGTTGCACAAGTGTGAAACAGACTGAGTATTCCAATCACTTTTATTTCTTCAACACAAACCTACCTGAACATGTGAGAGGTCACTGTCTTTAAATTGGAGGAGGACCTGCAGAGCACCTTCTTCGTTAAATTCCTTTAGTGCTTCGATTGCCCGATCATCAAGATCACTGTGAGAAACCAGACCTGAGAAAAAAATAAAATAAAAAAAATGCAAACAAAAGAATAACGCAATAAAGATCAAGTGCCGGTTCATTCTTTTATCCCACTCCGTACTGTGCTATTCAAATATCACTGGTGTCACAGCACAAATATACAAGACTAATCACAACAGATGTCATGGGGTAATTTGAGACCGCCATCCAGAAACCCTCTGCATATCAAGCTTGCTCACAGTGATTTATGAGGACCCGTCACCTGTCTTAACCACTGCCAGCTGCGCCATTGTTCCTGCATATGTCCATCTGGCAACACACTTGCCCTGACACTGTATGAGGAGACCTCCTCAGGACTGCTTTATGCTCAGCTTTATGGGTCTACACATGAAATTTTCTGAAACTGCCACCCCAGATACTCTGTTTCCTTCAAACTGCTAAGGGAGGCAGAGAGAACAATAAACATATATATATATATATAAAAAAATACAGTGGCCAATTTTCTTTTATGCAAAAATATTTGATTTATTTATTTTTAAGAGCATCATATGACTGCAGTACCCATTTTGGAAGGAAACCACAAAAAGTTGCTTTGGTTTTCCAATTCCCACAATCTTATTTTAAAAGCACATGCAACTGGATTGAAACCGGAAATGGTTGTGAATATGCTGAAAGTTCAAGGGGCCTTACCTGCTATGTAAATTTCATCTAGTTTGACAGCAACTTTTCTAGGTAACCCAGCGTCTAATAATGTCTGGAAGTGTTCTGAATGGGTAACTGCAGCCGAAGTCTCCATTGGTTCTTCAGTACCGTTTCCATTTATATGCTCTGTGGCCATGTCTCCGTTATCTGTGCAGATGCAATGAGCCAAATTAATTCAAACTGGGCAGAGGTCAAGGAACCTGTTGCCTGGCCCTGTGTTCGATGTTCTCGCAACCCCTACACAACACAAAGCGCACAGCGCTGATCATGAGACAACAGAACTGGGCCCCGGTTTTACTGCTTAAACACATTAGTAAGCATTTTATTTACCCTCAAACCAATCTGAATGCATACTTTCCACACCCACATTTCAGTTTTGCAAGAACAGACTTTCTGTCAAGTGATAGAAAGGCCAAGCAACTGTACACACAGCCACAAATCTAACAACTAGGTCTGAACTTGAACTCCCAGCCTAGGTGTGCTGCTTTTCCACGTGTTCTTCGGGAAGCTAATCTGCGCTCATCTAAAGCTACCTAGCAAGCATGTATGCATGTATGTATGTATGTGCAATCACAAGCTGTGGAGTCCATTACTTGCGGAAAACATGAGCTGACCGGTTAAAATACAAATCTGCTAAAGACTTGACATCTCAACGCCCAGTAATAGTGTGCACTGGTAACCACGTCGTTTCGGCTAACATTTACTTAACAGATGATTGGACTGAACTCAATATCGGTTATATGATATAGAGCGAAGGTTACGCGGTTAAACACTCGGGGTCTGAATGAAGATCGCTTTGTTTCATTTTAACCGATGAGCTTCTGCAGCTTCAAATGAGGCGGTCAAACTGCAATGTGGCGCGCTAATGACGGGAGCAGACTGAGCTAAGCACTAGGCTACCTAAGCTAGCTAGCCCATTTAGGCCAGGACACAAGAGCAACGTGGACACCTACAACTCCCAACAGCTACCATGCCTTATTTGACAGCTACTGTGAACCATGCTGTCAGGCGACTCGTATCTGACTGACACAGAACTGGTTTATATCTCGCACCCACAATTACCAGCGTTCTTCACAGCGATTAATAAAAACTCTTTCATAACTTTGCGTGCTTGTTGTTAGCTAGCTTGCTACGTGGCTAGCTAGCTAGCTTGACAACTTGGCCGGGAAAAATGTTTATCCTTTTTGTCCATGTTACTAAGCGCCATCAAAGCATACTTATTTTTCACAAGAGCAACAATCTGAGTCATATGTAACTAGAATAATGATGCTAATGATTATACATCGAGCCGAGGCCTATGGGAGTTAAGCTAGGAATATTAGCCAGATGCAAGCCAACGTGCCAACGTGCCGCCACACATGGGAGTCCATTTTCAAAAAGCCGGTCTGAGACATCCCGACCAGTTTCTAGCTACTTTTGTTTGAAAACAAAAGAACATCAGATCACAGTTTGATACCACACATTTCTCTGTCAAGCTCAAAACGTTTACCGTACCTGTCGATTAATGATTGTTTTGTGTAGATGACTCCGGAGGGAAAACGGGAGAAAATGAAAAAAGTGACCAAAACCCCTGCCGTTGGTCCGGCGCCGCTCTTGCACTTAGCTAGGACGATGCAAAATGGCGGCTAGTATCACGCCGCGAGATTTTTTCTAAAGCACGGGGTTTCTCACGCGCCCATCCAAGGGATAGCTCATGGCGGATCCCATATACGCTAAATAAGCAATACTCTGGCAAAAGGAAAACAAAACCCTAACCAGTAGAGAGCAGCACTGTGTCTCAGAATTTGAGCGTCAATCTTTTTCCACTTTTGGTCCTGATATTCCTGTGCAGCTACACAATTTATTGTTCTTGCTCCCATACAAGGGTACAGCTTCGGTTTGCCCAGAAACTTCTGCCAGTTCTTTGCTCTAAAGACGCCCGATCAACCTGTCTGATTATTTAATAAATGCTTACTGTATGTATTAGCAAATCGGTTGTAACAAAGTGTTGTGAGAGAAAACCACAGACTTTGAAGGACAAAAAAATCAATCTAGAAAAAAACTAAATCATATGGGCCATTATGAAAATCTGCCTACCTTTCTTTACCTTTAAGAAACCACACAACACCAAGTTTAAAACCCTGGACAGTCCAGTGTCACAACTATTAAAGCATATAAAAAAGAAAAAGAAGTAAGTGTGACAGTCAAAGTCTCCAGAAGAGCTGTGATAAGGTTCTCAGTAAAATGTAAAAGCTAATTTCTTTATAAAATTGCACACATGTTTAAGAAAAAGGCGCACCAAATATTGACATCCTTTAGTTTATTACCATTACTGTATTTTATAATGTTTTCTTTGCATCATTATTTTTGAAGGTATCTTTGCTTTACGAGTCTTTGCGTGTGCCTAAGACTTCTGCATCGTACTGTACAGTAATTCATGGGTAAGTTTTACTGTCTTGGAGAATCTGCCACAGCTCTTCTGGGGATTTTGACTGTCACGTTATTTTTTCACATACAAAACCCAGCAACCATTGTTATATTTTTCTGTCTGAAAAGTTGTCTGTTATGTTATGTTTTGTTTTTTTTTTTTTGTTTTTTTTACTGTTAATGACATACAAACAATTTTTGTGTAGCATTAAGTTTCTATTTGAAAAGTAACATTTGGAAATATAAAATCTTTTTGTACTGACTCAATAATGCAATAATGCAGAACTAAAAAAACACATCAATAACAAAAGTTATACCTAAAAACAATAGGGTGCCTAAGATCTTTGCACAGTATTATATATGTATGTGTGTGCAGTGTATATATGCTGAAATTCTTGCTATATAATTAAAAGTACAAAAAGTACAGGTGTATGGGTGAAGATTAGATTCTGTCCTGAAACATTATCATTATTTACTCAATACAGCCATCAAGTGGACAAAATACTATTGTACTTTGATCACGTTACTCAATAGCTCTTCTTCAGGAGAAATAGTCCTTTAACATGGTTTTTCAATCTGACTCCAATACAAATATCCATACCAGATGCTATGTTTACCTACAGAAATTCTCTATATGACACAACATTTACATGTATCTAGTTATAATGGACAACTTCATGTGGGATCTATTTTATAGGGATTAGCATCCATATGATCCTTTTAAGATAAATGTGTACTTAGTGTGCACCTAGGCATGCAGACTGCTTCTACAAACATTTGTGAAAGAATGGGTCGCTCTCAGGATCTCAGTGAATAGGATGCCACCTGTGCAACAAGTCCAGTCATGAAATTTCCTCGCTAATAAATATTCCACAGTCAACTGACAGTGGTATTATAACAAAGTGACAGAGCGGGTCAGAGGATACCAAGGCGCATAGTGCACAGAGGTTGCCAACTTTCTGCACAACCAATCACTACAGACCTCCAAACTTCATGTGGCCTTAGATTATCTCAAGAACAGTGTGTAGAGAGCTTAATGGAATGGTTTTCCATGGCTGAGCAGCTGCATCCAAGCCTTACATCACCAAGCACAATGCAAAATGTCAGATGCAGTAGTGTAAAGCACACAGCCACTGGACTCTAGAGCAGCGGAGACGTGTTCTCTGGAGTGACGAATTATGCTTCTCCATCTGGCAATCTGATGGACAAGTCTGGGTTTGGCAGTTGCCAGGAGAACAGTACTTGTCTGACTGCATTGTGCCAAGTGTAATGTTTGGTGGAGGGGGATTATGGTGTGGTGTTTTTCAGGAGTTGGGCTTGGACCTTTAGTTCCAGTGAAAGGAACTTTTAATGCTTCAGCATGCCAAGAGATTTTGGACAATTTCCAAAAGGCTCTCAACATTTGGAAACAGTTTGGGGGTGGCCCCTTCCTGTTCCAACATGACTCCGCACCAGTGCACAAAACAAGGTCCATAAAGACATGGATGAGTGAGTTTAGTGTGGAAGAACTTGACTGGCCTGGACAACACATGGGCATACATCATGGCAAGACTGAGCACAGCACCAAGACACAAGTTATACTGCATCAGCAAGGGCTCTCTGAGACAAAGATTTCAAAGCTGACTGGGGTTTCAAGATGTACTGTTCAAACTCTTTTGAAGAAGCACCAAGTAACAGGCAACACTGACGATCATAGACGCAGTGGTCGGCAAAGGAAACTTAATGCACCAGATGACAAACACATCAAGCTTATTGCCTTTCAAAATTGAAAAGATATCCAGCAGCACCAGCAGCTCAGAATTGGCAGAAACCAGTAGGACCCAGGTATACCCATCTACTGTCCGGAGCCATCTGGCCCCCCCGAGCCCTATTCTCAACATCATCGAGTCTGTCTGGGATTACATAATACAGAAGGATTTGAGGAAGCATACATCCACAGAAGAGCTGTGGTTAATTCTCCAAGATGTTCGGAACAAACTACCAGCTGAGTTCCTTCAAAAACTGTGTGCAAGTGTACCTAGAAGAATTGATGCTGTTTTGAAGGCAAAGGGTGCTCACACCAAATATTGATTTTGATCATTTTTTCACAACTGCCTAAAACTTTTGCACAGTACCTCTATATGAAGTATTAATAAAAATGCACTTGTTATATTTATGTAAATTATATTGTATAATTTATATTTATATTTGAACTGAAAAATCACCTAAGGATTTTAATGGGTTCTAATGAATTTTTCAATTTGATTGCGATCATTTTGTGAATAAGAAAATTAAATTTTTTTGTTGACTGAGTTGCCATTTGCATGACACCCTGGGAAGTAAAAAAAAAAACTTTTTACCCTAGATGCGATTTTCCATCTGTCACACAATGTATTAGGTTACATCTGTCTGAGGCCAGACTCTGGTTTCCAACACAACCAAGGATAAATGGATTAGCAAGAATGGAAAGATTGAAAGATAATAATGAAAAGAAATATTCATATTTGATTTGTAATACTGTGACTTGAATAGGTGGGTGTTAGTGTTAACTGAAGAAATAACAAGGAAAACAAAGCTTTAAAAATATGCGATGGAAACAATGCTGAAGACCAAGAAAGACTGTTATTTAAACCACAGATCAAACATTTATAGTTTTCTACCATCGCCAATAACAAGGCCTAGTACAAATGTAAAAATGAGGTTGACATTATTTTATTAGACTGTAGATGTAAAGAACAAATAATGTGCACTCAATACAATAGCGTGGAGAGGATCAAGAACAGTGGCTGCTTTGATACACTGCTGCATTTGACTAGATTATGTAGTCTTTAATAAAGTTTAGTGTAATCCACACCTGTATTATCAAACCCAATTACTGTTTACCACAGTGGATATTCAGTTTTTCCTTTCATTCATTTAATGGACTATAAGGTCAGATAATGGTCAGTGAGTCATTTCAAGAATTAACTGTGGGAAGACCTTTTGGAGATTTATTCAGTAGGCGTGGTTAGGAGAGACTATAAAACCCCTGAGGTGCATTCTTGACATATAAGTTGTTGAGGTTTTGATGTGAAGAAGGTAGTACTAAGATAGTATTTCTAAATTATAAACACTCATTGGAATTTTATAATGGTAAACAGCTAATTGTGATTGTGTTAAAGAGAAGTCATTTATCATTAATATATTTTGTTTTGCAGACGATCCACAGCTAGGATGATCCTGATTCTTAAAAACACTGGAGCAACAATATTTTTACTGTCTGTGCTAATTGAAATTGGACAGCTTTATCCAAACAATGACTGTAAGTTGATTCCTTTACTTTGGAACAAATTATGACTTTAAAAGAAATACCAGAGTTCAGCTGATATATGAAAACTTATATGCGCAAGAATCCATATGAATTAGTATTTATAACAATTGATACTGTTGTTTCTGTTCATGGTCCAAAAAGTTGGCTGTAAAGACTGCAAACTCAGGGAGAACAACATTTTCTCAAAACCCGGTGCTCCTGTGTATCAGTGCATGGGATGCTGCTTTTCCAGAGCTTACCCGACTCCTTTGAGGTCCAAGAAAACTATGCTGGTCCCAAAGAATATCACATCTGAAGCCACGTGTTGTGTTGCCAAAGAGTTTAAACAGGTAAGATAATTAAAATCAGAATGCTATACAAACATTTGCTATAAAATGTTACAGATGTCACTGATATTCTCCCTTTTCTGGTCCCACAGGTTATTGTCAATGACCTAAAGCTATCCAATCACACAGACTGCCATTGCAGCACTTGCTACTATCACAAATTTTAGAGATCATAATTTCAAAATAAAAAAGTTTGACTAGTGCATTAGAGCAATCCTTTGAACGAAAGTTGCACAACAAAAAAACTACACCTTTGCTCATGTGCACGCTAAATCTCCTGCACTTCATGTTTGTTATTAAGCTGTAATTGTTTGTCTTATCATTTTAAAGAATGAAACCAGATTGCTAAGTGCATTTTGTCCAGTGTGCCTTTAAATAAAGCATATGCTGCAACTGTGTATATATGTAAGCATCAATTTATCTGATCTGTCCCTTATTATTCATTATTCTCATTGTTCATTTTAAAGTTTACATTATTTTATCTTATAAAATAATTAGCTAGCTAGCTAGATAGATAGATAGATACATTACATTACGTTACATAGCATTTGGCTGACGCTTTTGTCCAAAGCGACTTACAAGAGTAATTGAAACACATAGATTTATGATACACATAACTAGGGCCAGAGGGAGGCCAAGAG
>JAOVYV010000002.1:16402902-16414930 GCA_025674545.1 Hassar affinis | reverse complement strand
AACACCCCCCCCCCCCCCCCCCCCAACATTAAGTAGCTAACCTGTGGGGGTTATTCTCTAATTTAAGCATTTTCTCCAGCATTTACCTGCCTTTATTTCAGGGTAAACATTTTACTTACTGCCTACTGACTATCTAGTTAATAAATGTAGTAGTCCTCCTGTGTTAACATTTCTTGTTTTAAAATAAATCTGAGTTTCAATTTTGAGCCCAGTCCAAAATCTCTGTTAGGTTTACTTTTTCACTTCTCGTGACACTTCTTTGCAAATACACCCGTCTGTAAGTGATTAAAAGGCTGTCTCGAAGCCAGAGATGGTACCCTGGTAGAAATTTCTTAACTGTAAGATTTAAAAAAACAAATAATAAAAAGAAAAAAATCATATTCAACCATTTTGAAAGATGGCATTTAGCTCATAGGTTGAGGGTTTTCCAAGTTTAACAGTCTGGCTACAATATCAGACCACATGTCCTGGTTTATTTTTGTGGAAGGTTTCGATATTAGGTTAAATTCCCCCAACATTCTGTAAACAATTAAAAAAAAAAAAAAAGGAATGAACAAATATTCAAAATAAATCCATTAAATCGGGGGTGATGCTCGAGTTTTAGTAGTGAAATGCATTTTTTTTTTTCTGAAAATGGAACTTACATTGCTTTAAGAAACTTCTGTAAAAATTTAAAGGGCATGCATAACTAAAATTGTAGTGTGACTGTTCCTATCAGTGTATCAGAACACAGTAATTTACAGTTATTCAGGTTTTCTTGTCAAAATGTAGGATTATAAGCATTCATTATCACAAACAGTGTGGTCTGTGGTCAGTGACCCAGTTTTTATTTTTGGTTTGGTGCTGCACTCCAGCACAATGGCTTTAAGCCATTAAGATAGTGACTGAGATTAACATTTAAAATATCATTTATAAATTGTTCATTGAAGCTATTGGCAACACGTTTTTGGACCTGAAGAATTTTTTCCAAATTTGTAGTTTCAAAATAATGTCATTCAGCATGCTATGTGTAATTCACATTTCTCTGTTGTCAAATGATTGGGTATGTGTGCAAAGAATCAATTCAATTCAAACAGATGTTCTTGGTGCCTGATCCATTACGATGACATGTACGCTGATCAGCCGTAACATTAAATCCGCTGTCGCATGAGGTGAATAAAATGGGTTATTTTGCTACAGTGCCCCCTGTCAAGGAGTGGGTTAATGTTAGGCAGCATGTTAACTGTCAGGTCTTGAAGTTGATGTGTTGGAAGCAGGAAAAATGGGCAAGCGTAAGAATCTGAGTGATGTTAGGGAGGGCCAAAATGTGATGCCTAGACGACTGGGCAGAGAATCTCCAAAATGGCAGGTCTTGTGGGGTGTTCCTGTTATGCAGTGGTTAGTACCTGCCAAAGAAGGGCAACGAGTGACAGGGTTGTGGGTGCACAAGGCTCACTGTAGCATCAATCCCACAGAAGAGCTACTCCAGCATGAATTGGTGCCTATGCTGAACCTTGTAGAGCACTGAAAGTACCTACAATGAACATGTGAATATCAGAACTTGACCACGGACATTGGAAGAAGGTGGCCTGGTCTAATAAAATCATGTTTTCTTTTACATAATGTGGAGGGCTGGGTGTGTATGCACTGCTCACCTAGGGAAGACATGGCACTATGGGAAGAAAGCAAGTTGGAGGAGGCAGTGTGATGCTCTGTGTAAACCCTGCTGGGAAACCTTGGGTCCTGTCATTCATATGGTTGTTACTTTGACACGTTTGACCCTGCAGCAGTATTCCCTAATGGCAGTGGTCTCTATCAGTAGGATAATACGCCCTGCCACACTGCAAAAATTGTTCAGGAGTAGTTTGTGTGAAAAGTAAGAAAATAAAATGTAAGAAATATTGCACACAGTCTTTCCAACAATATCACTGATACTGTACCAGATTCTGACAAACTGAAGATTGCTATTTATGGGATCCTACAATACAGTACATTTCTTCCCCCCTGTTAACAGATACTTGTGGAACATGGAGGCCAGTGGAAGTCAGAGGACGATCCACTGCCTTTGCTGGAGATGTACACAGTGGCTATACTATGCTTTGCTGAGGCCACCCCCTATCTTTTTCCCGAATGTGAACATGTCACAGTTGTCCTTGAGAAGTTAGCTTTGTGAGTAGAAGCAACCTAAATATGATGGGTGTATTAATGTACATGTCTCTAGTAAATCCGGTCATTTAAAATTAAATTTTAATGTATTTCAGGAGTTGTCTGGATTTTATACTCTCACACTCGGAGAATGTCCCAAGTGCCCTATGGGAGGAATTTCAGTCTTCTGTCAAGGTTAGACAATATTTATTTGCTTAACTTGAAAACTACTGTTTGGAGCAGCGTTCTCTCTGAGGCAATCCATGTCATTTCTTTGTAGGAATGGATGCTAGATGGGGAAAGCATTGTTTGATTTGAATTGCAAATAATTTTTAAAGTGAATTACAAGGTTATAAAGTAACTGAGATGTGTGCATTGGATAAGTACATAAAAGCAACTGCGCTTTAAATCGAGTTTTATGCAATTGATATGAAACACCATTTTCATTAGTTACTTATGCAAATTCATGTGAGATGGCAAGAATTTACTAAAGGATCCAAATTTTCTCACCTCTATTGTCGTTCTCACAGGTAGCACACGGTATTCTTCAGGGCAATGGGAATTTGCAGCTTAGTACACTGATGGCTCTAGCTAATGAAAGTGGGGTTTGGACCAACACCACTCTGTGCCACATTCTATCAAACAACATGCCTGATGTTGAAAAAGGTAAAACACGTTCTGGTGGTTTTAGTATTGACTTTGTGGCTCGGTAAGAAGAACGAGTGGTTCTGTCAGGAGGTAAAGCTTTATGTTCACCCGATATTTGTGTACTTTGTAATTCATTCGTTCGCAGTTCATGAGCTGCTATCTCGGGAAGGACCTACACTACTTGATATGCGTATAAAGCACCTTATCAAACAGAAGTGTGTGGAGAAAGCTGCAGTGCTTGCAAAAACCTGCGCAGAGTTTCCCGAATTTGGTGGAAAGAAGAATTTCAAGCAGATTTATCTTGTGTGTCTGTGTGAGACAATGTCACAACAAGAACTCATGCAAGAGGTGAGTCATTTTTATGTGTACTATGGGTTTTGTTTAGCTGGGGAACAGTTAGGAATTGTATACATTATTCCAAATTGCTCTGAGAAGTAGGAATTGAATTTTTTTGTTGTGCTTTACATTGAATGGTAGTTATGCACATGCAGTTGCTTTTAAGCCAAGTAATATTTTGCAATATTTTTTTCTGTTTCAGATAAAGGAGATTGACTGCAAAGATGCTTTAGATATGATATGTAACTTAGAATCTGAGGAAAATGAAAAAGGTGCCCTGAGCCTTTGCACGGCTTTTTTCAAGCGTCAGCTTTTCCAAGGGGATGTGTATTGCGCCTGGTATGACCCTTTTTTAAGCTTTAATAAACGCATTGTTCCTGTGAGTGGCATGCTTTACACAATTCCATTCTGTGTGTGAAGATTATTTATGGGTCTTCCTATTCCAGCATCCTATTATTAGTAGTGTGAAGTAGTTTCCAGAGATTCAGCAGCTGAATCATTGAGCATTATGTATATTTTATCTATAATACTTGAGGTCAGGTTTGAGAAGATTTCTAAGTAACTGAAGGTGCATTTATAGACTCTTGTTTGTAAAATAACAGAAATAAATGGCATTGTCTGTATATATTTTGCATGTGTATTTTATTTATTACTTAGTTATATGACTAACATGCATTACTTTTTGTGTTTCATTGATGATGTAAGTTCACTCATTTTAATTTAATTTGCAGGGAACTGACGCTGTTTTGGAGTAAGCTTCTGATACGTCTTGAATCAGCCCAGGCTTTTTTGGATCAATGCAGACTGTTAGCACAGCTCTCTGGCAGTGTTTACCATATTCTTCTTCTCATCAAAGTTATCCAGGCAGAGGTAAGGCTACATTTGAGCTAAAAAAAAAAATATCTTCATTTGTATGCAATATCACGAAGCAAAATAATAATATACATTTGTCTTTTTCAAGGTTCAGAATGAAGGACTCCCGGTGTGCATTGAAATGTGCATTCAAGCTCTGAAAATAGGCGAGAGTGACAATGAAGAATGCAACACAACTATCTGCAAAACTATCTCCTGCTTGTTGCCGTTAGACTTGGAAGTGAAGCGGGCATGCCAGCTAACCGAGTTCCTTGTTAAGCCCACTGTGGATTCCTACTATGCGGTTGAAACACTCTTCAATGAACCTGACCAGAAAGTTGAGGAGGAAAGTCTCCCAATTCCAAATTCACTACGCTGTGATTTGTTATTGGCCTTGAAGACGCAGTGGCCTTTTGACCCTGAGTTCTGGGACTGGAAAACCCTGAAGCGTCATTGCCTTGCTCTGATGGGGGAGGAAGCGTCTATCGTGTCCTCCATTGATAAATTGAATGACAGTGAGGAAAATGAAGAGCTGCTGGATGCTGATGAGAATGATTTCAAACATCTGGAATTTTCCTTTAGTCCAACAAGTGATGCTAGTGGTGCTGAAGCTGAGAGAAAGAAAAAAAGGGAAATGAAAAAGTTGAGAGAAAAGGGATTTGTGTCTGCAAGATTTCGCAACTGGCAAGCTTATATGCAGTATTGTGTATTGTGCGATAAGGAGTTCCTTGGGCACAGGATAGTGAAGCATGCACTGAAGCATGTCCAAGATGGTATTTTCCGTTGTCCCATATGTACTAAGACATTTGAGACAAGAGCAATTCTTGAGCCTCATGTAGCATCACACGTGAAACAGTCGTGCAAAGAGAGGCTTGCTGCTATGAACTCAAAAGACAAAAACCTGAGTTCTCCTGAACCCGTTTTGGCTGATGTTAAACAAGACTACAGCAAACTGACTGTAAAGGCTGAACACAGCGTGTGTCCTACCGTAGGACCGTCAAACACTAATTCTAGCACTGCTGGAAACATTAAACCTAAAATACGCTCTCCGAAACGAGGGAACCCTGTACGTGATGTTGAAAACACTGAAGATTGTTCTTGTCCCGTTACGAGCTGTCAGAAAGTATTCAAGTACTTCAGAAATTTGGTTGCACATGTTAAGGCTCACAAAAATGAAGAGGAGGCTACACATTTCCTTGAAGTACAAAGCCAGAAAGCAATTTGCCAGTATTGTCGTCGACAGTTTGTTAATATGACTCATTTAAACGATCACTTGCAGATGCATTGTGGCGAGAAACCGTATTTCTGCATTCAGCTGGGATGCAAATGCAGCTTTAACTCGCATGCTGAACTTCTCATGCACAGAAAGGTGCATTCAGAATTCCAGGCACAGTGTATGTTTCCAAACTGTGGGAGAGTATTCGGTGAAGCTTACTTACTCTATGATCATGAAGCACAGCACTACATCACATTCACTTGCAAAAGTGATAATTGTGGGAAGATATTTTACACTTTGTCACAGCTGAATTTGCATCAGAAGGAGCACATGAAGCTGGAGTTTGCTGAAGTTGAGGGCTTAAAGCCTCAAAGTGAGACAGAAACCCAGAATTCTTTGAGCATAGAGCAAAGCTTGAACCAAGTCACTGATGTTCCACAAGATTCTAGTCTGCAGAACATGAAACACGCTGTTGAGAACATGTTAATCTCTACTCATGGCTTTGCAGAGGAGCCCGATTGCTCTGTATCTTACATGAGTGAATCATCACTCACACACGACCAGTCACCAGCTAGGGGCCCTTCTGTTGCACAGACTAATGAGGCAACTAAGACTCCAAACACAGCTTGTGTGACGCAGTCTGGCGTTGATTCTGCAAACCCGGTTAATTTTCACTCATGCTATGTGAAACTGATGCCTATTCCAATCAAGTATGATGATTCGGTTTTCTTGACTGCTCTTAAGAGCTCTGATGCTGTGAGTCAGTCCGTTTTGAAAGACAAGAAGCTGTTTTGCTTGACTTATAAACAGCTCACACCTGCTCCAAATACGCCCGATTTACAAAATGGAACCCCAGCAGATGCATCTCCAGAGCCATCGTCAGAAAAGAATGTGGAAGAAGGAGAAGATAATCTCACTCACATCTGTCCATTTGAGACATGCACACGAAAATATAGCACTTCAAAAAGTTTGTCGCGACATGTTAAAAATGTGCATATTGAAGCTTTTGAGGAGTGGAAACTGTCAAGGAAGTACAAGAGGATTGCAGAAATTGCTGCCAGAAAATCTTCATCTGACCTTAAACACCCAAATTTACAGACTTCCAAAAAAAGGATAAAATCTTCTACAAAAGCATTACTCAACCAGTATCCAGAAATCCAGCAGGTGAAACTTCAGTCAGACTGTACTGCTGCCGACGCTATTCCACATGTCTCTGGTGCTGTAAACACACACACCTTTGGTGCCAAATTTTGCCCTCAATTTGAAGGCGCTCAGAACGAAACTCCCCTAACCGAGACTCCGTTAATGCAATCGCAGATGGCTCAGTCGTGGACTTCTGCTTCATTTGATGGATACAATTCGGATTACTCTCTGCAGAATCACTTCCCTCCAATGATTATGCCTGATGGCTTACAGCAGTCTTATCCATTATACCTGTCACACACAGATTTACTGTCAGAAAGAGACATGGATTACACTCCTTCCTTATCCGATGATGGCCGCTCGCTATCAACAGGAAACACGGATTCACACTCGAGTGTAATGAATGAAGCTTCTAAATATGTGTCAAGTTCTTTAAGAGTGTTGCATGCTCTTAATGGTGATCAGACATGTGAGATATCACAAATGGCATCAAGTGAAGAACTTGGATACATGCAGATCAGACAGAACCATAACAGTGTTGTTCCAACCGATGTTAGTGATTTGCATTCTGTGTCAGAACAGAGTTTCAGTCCGTATTTTTCATCTTACCCAGCAGAGACGTGCTCCACGTCAGTACAACCTCTGTTAAAGGCAGAAAAAGAATACACAGTTAGTGATGCTAATCCGCTGTTCTCATCAGAAGCTAAAAGTCAAGTCCATTTTGCATTGCCTGTCTGCAAAGAAGAACCTGAGTGTTTTTCCGTTTCAAATGCCAGTACTGCAGCAATGGAAAACGAACAGAACAATGATTTACAGACCCAAGAAATGTCACCAGTAACAAGTGAAGATGTTTCTTGTGCTGATAAGAGTGTTACAAGTCCTGGTGAAATAACAAAAGCAAAGAAAATTAGATCATCGAAGAGGACCAAGTGGCCTGCAATAATAAAGGATGGAAAAGTTATTTGCTGCAGGTGCTACAGGGAGTTTTCTAGCACCAAGTCCCTTGGAGGACACTTATCTAAGCGCTCTCAGTGCAAACCGTTAGATGAAGTTGATCTAACTGCTGATTTGCCAACATCATTTCTTGATTTTCTGAACGATCCAGATATTTCAACCATCCCAATTGCTCTTCAGAGAAACGACACACATGGCCAAGATCCCCAGTCACTTATACATCAGCAGCCAGAATCAAATGTTAACAGTAGCAGCTTTACAGATGTCCATAGCCCAACGTACACTCTTCAAAATGGACATCTGTCATCAGGAGATGCATCCAAAAGTCCCTTCATAGCCCCTCAGAGTGGAAGTTCATCTAGTGGGCCATCTTTGAAAATTCTTGATTTGCCAGAACCTGAAACTGAAAAGACTGTTAAAGCTGACATATCTTCTGCATCTCCTCTTGAAGATGGCAACATTTTAGAAATTGAAGAGGCATTACAACGCTTAGGTTTAGTAGACGGACTCATGCAAGACACCCTAAAAGTCGGAACGCCCACTTTGCAAAATCTTACGGCTGTCACTGAAACAACAGCTAATGTAAAATGCTGTGATAAAATGAAAAGTCAGGGAGAAAGTCATGAGCTGAAGAATATTCTCAAACCATTTAAATGTACTGAACATGGCTGTGTCTATGGTGCAATGACAAAGGAAGCTTTATTTAAACACCTAGTCCGGGTACATGAATTCACTGAGGACAAGGTGAATGAACTGAAGAGAAACCCAGACAGGTTATCACCATACAATTGTCACTTGTGCTCAAAGACATTTACTAGAACCACAGGCCTTAAAATCCACTATAAAAATGTACATCATTTGTCAAGGGAGGACATATGTAAATTAAAAATTGGCAGACAAAGCAGAAAGACAAAAGTGAATCCTGCACCAAAAGCGGATCCTGCACCAAAAGCAAACCCTGCGCCTAAAGCAAACCCTGCACCTAAAGCGAACCCTGCACCAAAAGATTCATCTAAGAACCTTGCCAGCCCTCAGACAAACAGCTTTTCATCCATGCAGTCTACGTCAAGTGTAACTTTTGGTATGGCAGGTAATAATATAAAGAGTGAACCAGCAGACTTTGCAGGAAAAAAGCAATGTTTTAATCAAGTTACCCTAACGAGTAGTGTGATTAGTCCAGCTACAAATATATTACAGAAAAATCCAGATCCTGTTTTAATATCAGAAAAGGATTTAAGACCACTGCATGGTCCTTGTCACTCTGCAGATAGCCCCAGTGTACAGAGTTCTACAATAGGTCTTAATCAAGAACTGGCAACTGGAAACACTGTTCCTCTTGACAAACACTGTGTTTTGGAGCAAGCTGCCAATACTTCATCCACACATGTCGGAGAAAGCACGACTGTTCAAATGGTTAAGTCAAAAAAGGCAAAACCTAAGGAGAAGATTGAATCCGTTAAAAAAGAGAAACCACACAAAAAGCTTGTGGCCAAAGTCGATTCTGTTCATGCAAATGATGATATTAGTTTGTACAGGCCATACCGGTGTGTTCATGAAGGATGTGTAGCAGCTTTTTCTATACAGCAAAATCTTATCTTGCATTACAAGGCGATGCATCAGTCAGAGGTCTTAGACGAAGCAAGTGAAAACATCAGCAGTGATCTTGGTGATGGGTCTGCTCGTGTGCATGAATTCAAATGTCAAGTGAAAGAATGTTCAAAGGTTGTCTCCAAAGTTACAAGCTTACTCAAGCATTATCTTTTGCTTCATAGATGCACGTTAGAAAAAGCTAGTGCTTTGCTGTCGGGTATTGAGGTGGGGAAATTTCAATGTGATCAGTCAAAATGCTCTGCATGCTTCACATGCCATCTGAAATACATTGATCACATTAAGAATGACCACAAAGCAATAAGAGTTTCTGCAGACGGGGACTTTGAAAGTGTTGATCTCACATTCAAGTGTGAATATGAGGGTTGTGACAGGGTCTATACCACAAAGTCAAATCTTCTGCGACATTTCATGAAAAAACATCAAGCAACATTTGAAACCATTAAACAGAAACAAAAAAAGGGTGAGGCAGAAACTGATTCTGCAAAAACACTTGCAGCAAAGCCTAATGACGGGAAGGAGAACATTTCAAGTAACAAGATCAAATTGAAAAAGAAAAATTTAAAGAAAAAGGAGGAAAAAGCCCGTAACCACTGGACAAGCTTCGGAAAACCCACTTTGAAGTCCATGGATGAGGCATCCGCCATGTGCACCGGGCAGTTTCCTCTACAGTACCCATGTATGATTAAGGGCTGTGACTCCGTCTCAAGTACAGAGCGAAATATAGTTAAGCATTACACCACTCATGGTCTCACAGAACGCTACATTGAGAATCAGAGGAGCCATTTCATATTCTGTAAGAAGAACTCACGAATTCGAAACAAAGAAGGGAGTAAACCAGATGAATTTTCATCAGACACCTCTGAAATTGAAAAGGCAGATTCTGACAAAAATACTGATTCTGCTCAAAAGGTGGATCCTTTGGAAACAGTTGATCCCACCCAAAAGGGTGAACCCTCACAAAAGGCAGAGCCTCAGCAAAATGTTGAAACCACACAGAAGACTGATCCTCAGCAAAAGACTGATCCTGTCGACTCCATGGGTAAATCCCAGGCTCTAGAGCCTGAAAATGGAGTTCCTCCTAAAACAGAACAGCTGATTTTGGCAAACTCTGCGTCTGAACCAGTTCCAGTTAAACGCAAAAGGGGAAGGCCACGAAAGTCAGAACAGACACTAAAAATCTATCCAGAACGAAAACAAAGTCTTAGGCACGGCACTACAGATGGCAACCATGTCTCAAAAGTTTCAGAATCTACATCAAATTCTGCTGCCCATCACCCGGAGCAGACAGAGAGTGGAGTTGCACAAAAGCTTTTCAGTCCTTTAGGGTTTAAGGCATCAATACTTAAGCTATTTGAAGAGCCTCCATCTACAAATACTTTCAAGAGGAAATCAACTGAAAGTGATTGGACTGACAAGCCATTAAAACGAAAACAAAAAAACCTAAATGCTAATAGTATCTATAAAAACTCTATGTTTATGAAGAAGGGTGAGGACCAAAATATGGTTCATTTCAGAAATCCTCTCAAGCTAGAATCTGTCAATAATGTTAAGATTGTTATGGACGGAAGTTTTTCCAATGGTGCTGATCTTTTGCTGAAACAACTTCAGGACATGCGGCCTACAGTCATCCTGAAAAAGTGGCTGTGCAGTTGATGACTGACTTTGAGACTGATGTCTCTGTCTCTTTTCAGAGCTTTGCACTCAGGATTCGATAATGTTACATGCTGCAGACAGGTACATCAGCTAACAGTTTGTCTGAGGTTTTTCAAGCATTTCATTTGATTTGGGAAGACTGAAAAAGACAGATTCTTATACAAAATATTGATTTTACATTTTGAGATACCATTATGTACATTAGGGTTTAAATGTTATGTAGAAACATATTTGTATTTATGAAGTCAGTTCTCTTTTAAAGCTTAGCATTTGCTAAATGTAATATTTTACACGTGCTGAAAAAATGTTTTGATATATCCCTATGGGATTTGTTTCTTTTTTAAGTATATATTTATTTTTTACTTCACTGTAGTGTATAGTAATGTATATGTCTTCCACACAATATTCAATAAAAGTAACCCAAATGCTTTCTGTAAATGACAGTTGTTATTTATTTATAGCTACATGACCATGGTAGTTTATTTATATTATAGCTTATTGGTATTATTTTGCCACAAGCCCACTTCAAGTATTCTATGTTTAGGACTTTGTATTACTTTGGTGACTGTAGTTGCATGTTCTCAAGTTTTATTTCCCCCCATTTTCATTGGGGCTTCATATAATGTGCTGAATGAGGGGGAATAAACTAGCATGCCAAAAAAGGCATCAGACAGCAGTGTGATGTGCACAAAGATCTTTAGAGGCAACAAAGCTTCAGATTGTCTAGATTAGGATAAAATGTTTATAATGTGAGTACACAAAATATGTGAAACCTTGGTCTATTGGGAGTTAGACAGGAAACAATGCAGATACAACCTTGAAATCTGCATAAAGGAATGGTTGAATGGAATGTTGCATATCACCCTTAAAGCACAAAACCAGTCAAGAGACTGAATATTCCCTTTAAAGAGCACACAGCCAATCATAAGTCTGAATAAGTAAAAAGCACAACCAATCATAAGGCTGAATCATCCCCACTAAAGAGCACAGCCAATCATAAGGCTGCATAATCCCTACTAAAGCGCACAGCCAATCATAAGGCTGCATAATCCCTACTAAAGAGCACAGCCAATCATAAGGTTGAATCATCCCGACTAAAGAGCACAGCCAATCATAAGGTTGAATCATCCCTACTAAAGAGCACAGCCAATCATAAGGTTGAATCATCCCGACTAAAGAGCACAGCCAATCATAAGGCTGAATCATCCCTACTAAAGAGCACAGCCAATCATAAGGCTGAATCATCCCCACTAAAGAACACAGCCAATCATAAGGCTGAATCATCCCTACTAACGAGCACAGCCAATCATAAGGCTGAATCATCCCTACTAAAGAGCACAGCCAATCATAAGGCTGCATAATCCCTACTAAAGAACACAGCCAATCATAAGGCTGAATAATCCCTACTAAAGAGCACAGCCAATCATAAGGCTGAATAATCCCTACTAAAGAACACAGCCAATCATAAAGCTGAATAATCCCTACTAAAGA
>JAOVYV010000002.1:16369125-16380615 GCA_025674545.1 Hassar affinis | reverse complement strand
CCCCACCCGGGGATCGAACCCGGGACCTTCTTGCTGTGAGGCGACGGTGCTACCCACCGAGCCACCGTGTTGCCCCCAGCTCAGCAATCAATAAACAATAAACAGTACACTAAATAAACAAGAAATTCCACGCATTAATACTGAGTCAGTGCAAATTTAGCAGAAGGGAAATCATAGGGTCTACAGACGGACTGAAATCAGTACCAGTGATTAAAGTAGATGTCACATTATTCCCTGTATTGTAATCCATTCCCTTTAGGAGTGCAGATTTAACATGTGATGTGGTATAGTCTGTTTTTACATTACAGTAAAAATCAAAAGAACCCAGGTTTTGAGGCAGCCTGAGAAGGGAAGCTGGGAGTTCTCTGTTATTAGAAAGAAATAAACCCTTTCTGAAGCTTACATTTTCTTACTTTTGGCAAATGAAAGTGAATAAAACACAGGGTGTGCTGGTGGGAGGTCAGACCATCTGGCCTGTTCAAGTTTCCTCTTGGTGAGAGTCTACTGTCAGGCAGTTTTGGATGATTGCTGAACAGATCTGTATCAGCAGCTGTCTCTTCAGTGTTCAGGGGATGTAGACTCTCTGTTGGGCTTGTTGGGCATGATGATGATGGTGGTGGTGGTGTTCAGGTCCCATAAACAAGCTACGAGTGCCCAGGAATTTGAATGAGTCTGTGTTGCATATGGGTTGGTTGCAAATATTATCAGGCTCCTTGTCATTTATGGATGTCTGTAATCAGTTCCTTGGTTTTGGAGGTGTTAAGGATGAGGTCCTTGTTCTTGCTAAATGTCCTGGCCCCTTATGATAGTAGGACAACTTGTTTGTAATGAATCCCAAAACAGTAATGTCTTCTGCATATTTGAAGTAATGAACAAAACTGTTGCTACTGGAGATGTGAGTGACAGGATTTCTATATGATTTTTCCCCTGATTATATAAGTATAAGGTATATAGGGCTAGGCACCGGCACTCCCATGACCCTGAAATAGGAATAAGCGGTTAAAGATAATGAATGAAAAATATATGTGCAGTAATAATATGAGCTGTAATGAGAATTGTCAACATTAATATCTTTAGCATCATGTGATCCTGTGCATTGTGATCATGACAATTAAAATGTGAAGAAAAATAATGACTTTGATAAGTTAGATCATGGAGCTCCATGGAGAACTCCTTCAACTTCATTGCTTGTTTTTTTGGTCTGACATGCACTGTGAACTGTGGGACTTTATACACACACACACACACACACGTACATGCACACAGGTGTGTGCCTTTTCTAAATTATGCCTAGTCAATTTAATTTGCCACAGGTCAACTCCAGGATACCTGAACGCAAACTGGGATACTTATTTGAACAAGAAATTAGAATTTCAATACATTTGCAAGTGTCCTTGAAAAACCTTGTCATTATGTAGCAGTGTGTAGTTTAACGGACTAAAAAAGCAAATAAAATTCATTTTACATTTATAATGCAATGAAATATGCATAAAGGGTTTTGAATGCTTTCAGAACCCACTGTATAGTTATTTATAATAGTAACAATATTAATTAAAAATATAAACATTAATCAATCTATGATCTTATGACCCCTCGTTAAGACCTTAACATTACCTTACTCGAGCATAATCCTACCACAGCCCTAGTTTAGGATAAGCAGAACCATCAAATACTAGTCCGATCTTAACCTTAGTTTAACTTAACCCAGGACAAAAGGAAGTGGAATATTGGAGCTATTTATAAAGCAAAATAGAATTCTACTTATGCATTTTGACACACTTGGGTACATTTTATAGGACTACAGATATGCACATGTTAACTACCTACATACCTGAAAAAAATATGATAATATGATATGGTGTAACCTTAATCTTAATATCTTACAATTTTATTATGTAACCAGTTGCTTTGAGAACTGTTCCATTTTAATTCTCTGTTAAACCTCTTCTTGGACACCATCAGACTGCAGATACACCTGGAATGGGGTACTGAAATGTAAGTATTGGCACGCCAGTCACACCCTCTAAACCGAGTAAACATTTAGAGCTATTAGGTGATTCAAACTAAAGTAATACCTTTCAACAAATCAGGAGTACATAGAGTATATAAGTCATACCTTCCACATCTTGGGCACTACGAATAGTCATCTAGTTCAGGTAATGATGTTGGCCTAATGTTCTGAATGAGGAAAGAGCTAATGGATGTCATTATAGGATAGTAGCTGAGAAAAGATTAATGGATAACAAACCTCCAGTTTATTTAAAATATTTATTTGCTGAAGGAAAGCTTTTCTCTGGACAAGTAATTTACATTGGGATATGAATTCTATGATTTATAGGACACATCCTCAACCCATAAGACATAACAGACTGACAGACAAACATATTGCTAATGCAAAGAAATTGGCATTAATGCTTAATACGACTACAATTAACAATATAAACAGTGGATGATATTTCTTTACATGTATTAAAACAAAACAGCACTGACAATAGCAGTCAGTGTTGTCTTTTCTTCATAATCTCTAACATTGTATTATAGTAACGTGTGTGAGAAGTAGGCACTGTAAATACTCATGGATCCAGCTTGGAAGATTTTACATTCAGAAACAAAGCACACATCTGTGGGCAATTTACACTTCCATTTAAATTCAAATATTCAAATATTAATGTCAGTGAGACAGTCTGGAAAAAAGATGCTGCTCACCAAGTATAAATAGAATGCAGACAGTTATAATAGGACAGGTTTGTAATATGCTGTCGAGTCTGGACAGAAATAAGCATACCGGGTATCCATGTGCAAAAGGGCGACCCATGAGGAACCATATGGTAGAAAGGTTAACGGAGTGGATATGGCATCTAACCCAATTACTTTGAAACCCTTGGCATCTGTGGTAGATGTGATGCAACCAAATGTGAAATCAATTCATTCTACCATCCATGCTTTCATCCACACACCAAATTAATTTAGTCTCAGCCTACCGAAATACACAGAGGCCACCCTCGTGCTTAATACACATGCATCATGAATGGTACAGAATTAGACCTTTCTGGGGATAAAACAAGTTTATGACTTATGAAGATGAACCGACTTGCATGTAAAGCTTAGCTCTCTTTGACAAATGAAAAATGATCTGCCCTTTTAGAAACAAGGCACAGTAGCAGATTGCGAACATATGGCACATTCAAGGAGTAGCCTATTTGTATTAGAATACATCTGTTTAATGATAAAAAATAGCAAAAATAGTTCTGTCAGAATTGCTGGACATGGGTTGCATTTCACCCTGGAGCTCTGAATGCTATCGAACACTGCAACCCTGCTTCTAAACAATAAGAAACAACTCATTTGATTGAGGTAATATGGTGAAGAGTCTAAATGATCTATTTGCAGTGCTGGTGAAATTGAATATTTCAATTGGCTTCTACATCAATGTTCAAGGAATATTTGCCAGACTGCAATCACTGTTAAGGCAAGATTATATTCTAAGTCAAGAAATATTCTTCCCATTGCGCTTGATTTAAGTAAAAAAGACCATTACAATTTCTACATCTAATTTGTGCAAAATTACCCATTTCAACAGAAATAGGAATTCCCATTGCCTTCACTCTAAAACCAACACTAACTCTAATATCAATACACGTCTTCCAGTGAAAACAGTTTTTGTGTTATGAAACCTTTCAATTTTTAAGTAACTGTTTGCAGCCAATGGAATTAACCAAATAGATGCATCAAAATGTTTTGGACAAATTATTACCATCAACTTACATGCATCAGCATGTCTAAAGCCAATCCACTTGGATGCACGAGTAGCAGAGTTCAGTAGCATTCATACTTTTAAAAGAAATACTCATACTTAAACAAACTTAAAGGTGATGACAGGACTGGTGTCTACATAGTGATGTTCTTTACAGTGAAGTGCTGTAATTCCTGCATTTGTAATTGTAATTCCTGATTCAACAGCAGATCCAGGCAAAGACCTTGTAAACAATAAGTTTAGGATTTGTGCCTTAACCATGTATCAGTTTTGTGGTGAAATGTAGGCAATAGGTGAACAGGCTGCAATCGCTTGCATCACAGCTGATCTCCAGGCTTGGAAAGAACGACAAGGCTTGTACTGTATGTGCACACAGATTAAACCAGCATGGCACGTTACCTCAATTTCATCAAACTCTGTCTCTTAGCTCTATCAGAGTTTAAAATGTTTTACATTATTAAAAAAACATCTATAACAATCTCAGATGGAAAATGCAGCTTCTTTGGTAGATTATCATGTCATTTGACTAAGGAACTAGGCTATAAACTGCAAATAAAGCCAAACGTTATTGCTATTCTTCATAGAACTCAAAATTCATTTCTAATACCTCTTTGGCTGCTAGATTAAAATCCTTTTGAAACAGTTGTGTTAAAAAAACTTGAATATGACAAATCCTTAATGACACACATGGGACATTATAAATTATTTTATAATACTTGCGTATGCAGTTAATATATATATACACATATAAACATCTCAACTTCTCTTTGGCTGTAACATTAGCAATGATGCACATAACTACAATGCAATGTGTGTAATGCTTAAGCAAAACACATTACTTCATTATTTATACAGGACTGCATACATAAATGCAAACTTCAATAGAGAGTGCAGAGCCATATAGCTTTAGTTATTATCCTTCATTTTGAGTACATATTCAAATTTAAGATTTTAGGATGAAGAATGTCATCCTATAATAATACAATACAAAGAAGAATCCTTCATTTTCACCCTCAAACTTACACTCTTTAAATACTGGAACCATAATTTTCATTTCAACTTGGTAAACCTTCAACTATCAACCACGATAGACATTAAGAAAAAAGAAACCATTAAAAAAGCAATCAATATTGTTATACACTTAACAATAAAGATGCACCATTAGTGTCATTTGCTCTATGTAGTAAAAGAAAAGTGCTGAGATTCATTAGTAGCAATCTTCTAGTGTAAAACTCCACAGTGAAATATCTGAATAATACTGATTAATGAGAATGTATATGCTGGTTTGCAGCATCCATCATACCTGCCCTAGCTCCTTCACTAATA
This sequence comes from Hassar affinis, assembly GCA_025674545.1. Lineage (NCBI taxonomy): Eukaryota > Metazoa > Chordata > Actinopteri > Siluriformes > Doradidae > Hassar > Hassar affinis. Next base: position 16,375,535 of record JAOVYV010000002.1, on the reverse strand, counting down.
CTCAGAGAAAGTGCTCATGGAGTGGAAGTAAGGCGACTGCAGTCCGCCCCAGTCTCCCTTTAACACACTGCCATTTCACACTCTATAAAAATCCTGAGGCCTAATGATCTGTTCCAGTTATGACAACAACATTGTCCAGGCATGGGGCAGCACAGCCAACACTGTGAGCTTATATAAGTCTGGAGTTTTTAAGAAACTGTATTAGAACTTTGTAAACGAAGGTATACTGGGAAACTGTATGCACCATCATCATGCGTTGCTGTCGCAGCAGGCTCAGAACAGTAGGGACGTCCAGCATCTACAACAACAGAGGTTAATGGGTTAAACATCCAGCTCAATCTTCGTTTACATCACCATCACCTTCATTTAAAGGCAATAGTAAGCATCAGAAGTCAACTACAGGTTAAGCTTAATTAGACACAAGGACCTTTCCTGCATTCCTGCCAGAATAAGCAATGTGTGCATATACCTCATTATGTTCCAGACAGGCGACCATGATCTCAGAGAGAACGACCACGCCACTGCGCCCCACCCCTGCACTGCAGTGCACGAGCACAGGCGGATTTGTGTTCTTTGGATCGCTGGTGCTGTTGGTGTGTCGCCTCACGGACTGAATCTCCTCCAAATATGCTAGGACATATTTTTAGAGCGCTTTACACCCCAGTCAATTTTCATTAAGGACAGAAACAAATCCTGTTCTCTACTTGCTCTTAAAAATATGAAACATAAATATAACAATTTAACATAATTGCACCTAGAGCCTAAGAAACTACTTTTTATAGCATGTATGTACCACAAAAAAAACAAAAACGTTTGTTTTAAATTATGAACCTAGTGTCACTGTGGCACACTTGTGGCTCAGCCATGTGAGACTTGTTCAACTTACCCAGAAAACCTTTAAAATCTTCAGGACAGCTGTGGTCAGGCCAGTCTGTGTATTGCAGGTGCCAGACAGTTCGCTCCTGTCCTGTCAGTAGGTGTTTAATCTTCAGGCCTGTGGTAGCATAGCAACCGGAATCCGTGCGAAAACGTGTGGTGATCTTAAAGCGTCCGTATGTAACAGTGTTGTGGCGGGAGCCTAGACGGGGCCAGTAACGAAAGCTCTTTTCTCGTCCTCCCTCCTGCAAAGCGTGACATTCAAAATGTCCAAAAATATATACTCAGAAGAATCCGTTCAGGAAAGACGTGTTATTTAACTTGACTACGCATACATACAAAAATACACACCTCTTCAGCAGTAACCATTGCAATAATGGCAACCCCTTGTTCCCAAACCATCTGCCAGAAGTCCTGACACGTGTTAGGGAGGGGAGCCTGAGCTGAAATATAATTCCACTCCTCTCCCCCTACTGTAAGCTGGTAAAAAAAGACAAACGCAACATACTATGACTACACAGTAAGGTTTCAGAGCACCTGAGGGCTGCCACACCTCAGTAAAGCAGGTGACTTACAGTAAAACTAAAACCAAAAGCTCAATTATGGGAAGGACAATAACAGGAATCCACAGCAGAACAGGGCAGCTCTCAACATCCTGGTACAAGATTAGAACTTAGTGTACATATGTGAAGCACCTACTTTGATATGTGAGGCATTGATATATCCTGTGTTGTTCTCTTTAGTGGGCACAAGCTCTACCCTTGTGTCATCATAAGGCAGCACATCCTGAAAGCGGTTTCGCTCTGCATTCTCGGGCAGCTGCGCAATGCTGCACTCATTGCTGGGCCATTTCTTTGGTATTTGCTCATATTCTGTAAACACCAGGCCCTGCTCCAGCTGTTGCTCCAGTAGCTTACACTACAAAAAAAAAGCACAAACTTTCATACAGAACTATGAACCATGACTGTGATAATTGGTAAAATAAATTTTTCACAAAAGGAAAGTAAGCTTAAATATTTAAGTTTAAGTGTCAAAAATCAAAATGTATGCACAGAAACATCAACACCAACTGCTATTACAAGACCATGTAATGTATTCCTTTCACAGACAAACACAGATTTGGTTTCATGTCAGAACTGATCTGCATTCCTACCCTGTCGTCATTAGAGGCTTTCCCGTGCTCATCTTTGCCCTCATCGGGAACGGGCATTCGGGCAAGTGTCAGGCCGTTGAGAGTCGCCAGCTTCAGCGGGCCCGTCTTCTTCATCTCTGACCGAATGCCTTTCTTCATGCCCTGTTGTGAGGATGGTGGCAGTGAGAGTGAGATTCAGAGAGCCTACTAGAGAGGCTTTACTGTGTACAGGCTCTCCCAGGAGTCTGAGGAATGCAGCCAGCCGTGCTTGCTAACCCGCTCGACTACATTCTTTACAGGTACGGAATTTACCAACCATCCCCTCCTATTACCAAAAATATCCCGATACTCTACATTCAAACTAATTAAAAACCCACAATTGTATGTGATGTTCCGCCATGTATGTCACTCTTTTGCACACATACCTGTTTGTGTTGCTACACTTGTGAGGACTTTCCATTGACACAATTATTATCGCAGCCAATTAATACTAACCCTAACCACACCAATGAAAAGCTTTTTTTTTTTTAGAACTTTTTGTTAAATGTGCCCAGCAAAGGGATACATTTCTATTGGTTAGTGTAAAAATAACACTTAAAACAATAAACATTTTACTTTAACTCTGCATTGTTCAAAAACTCAGTTTAGAACCATGTTACATGTAAAAAGGTCACAGTTAGTGGTGATGACAAGAAGTTTATAAGTCCTGTCCAACTGTAAAAAGTAGTTCATGTTATTTAAAATGTTAGTGGAGTGCATCTTTCGCATTTTAAATTACACCTGTTTTAGGAATACATACTAGATATGTACTTATTCAATTTTATTTATACACTTTATACTTATTAATTATTTACTTATTAAACACTCTGGGTGTCATGTTCAGTGTGATTTCTATTTAGCTGATTAGTGTGCTCAGTGGAAATTTCATTCTGGCTGGCCTAAATAAATTTACTCTATTGCAATTTACTATACTTATTCTTTTATTGTGCTCTACTAGCAGATTAGGCTGCAGGTAAATGTAGCTACTGTTGATTGTTCTACAAAAAACCGTAAGCAGTTCAGTATGAAACAGTTTTGAATACAAGTTAACCAGAGAAGAACTTACAGGTGGTGGAAGGCCATCAATGTTTCTTCGAGCAGAGGGCACATCCGAGACAGGTTTTTTTTTGATCATCTCTCTTTTAGGCTTCCATCGACTTTGGTTGCTCAGATCTCCCTCTGAAACTGATGGCATGATGCCATCTGCCTCACTAAATGGATACAGAGATCCCTTTTCATCCTGCTCATGGATACGAGGCTGGGGTTGAAAACCCAGAGGATTGGGGATGACCTGATCCAAACTGGGGCTGAAAGGATAGGCAGGCAGAGGTGCATCCATTAGAGGGATTTCCAGAACATTGACATGTTCCTTGGGAGCTGCTATTGCATCCTGAGACTGGGGTGTGTGTCGGCCACTGTCATCCTCAAACTCTTCTTCCTCTCCACTACTATGGACAAGCATTGTGGCATCAGAAAGGGATTTTTTGTGCCCATAGTGCACATCCTCTTTAAAAACCAGGTCTTCAGCCTCTGTTCTCTCCTGGAAGATGTCAAGCTCAGAGGCAGAAGCAGAGGCAGGGACAGCAACAGGTGGAGCGAGCTTGGACGTAGTCTCGGACGCAGAAATGGAAACAGTCCTCTCCTTCAGCCTCATGTTTTCCAGACCATATGTCAAGCCAGCAAGCTCAATTGAGTTGCGCTTGTGTGTGTAAGGACGTCGTGTGGCAGTGGGGATGAGTGGCTCACTCATTTCTTGTAGCGAGTGTGCTACAGGCAGGCTATCTTCCTGAAATGTTTGTACAGAGTGGTGTACACGGCGTGTGATCAGGTCAGGGCTGCTGCTGCTTGCGTGAAGGTGACGCGACAGGTCTGGGGTGCTGTTGGCTGGCCGTGGGCGGCTGTAGGGATAAGGTGGAGGTGGACGGTACACCTGAGCCCCCATGATATTGGGCGCTGGGTAGGCATGTGCCTGTGCCAGCTGCACATCAGTGAGCTCAGGGACGCTGACAGCGCCCACCACTGGCCTCCTCTCGCCTGGGTATGGGTATGGAGATGGGCTGTGAAAGCTGTAGTGGAGGTGATACTGAGTTGCTGTTCCTCTGTGCTCACGGATCTCAGGCTGGCTGTACACAAGAGGATCGGGTCGACTGTAGGCATACGAGTTCCCAATGTTGAGGTTCCTCATAGAGTGGCTGTGACGCTCCGGCATGGCTGCCATGGCACTGTGGTTCCTCTGGCGCATGACGCTCTCGTAGTCGGGTGTGGCACGGTATGAGGGTGGGATCAGGACACTGTGGCGCTGAGAGGGCACGTAGTCAGGCCGTGTGATGTCACTGCCTGTGATGCTTGGATTTGAGGACATCGGTGATGGTTGCATGTAGTGTTGTGGGTTGGTGAGAGAGCTGGTGCTGTGGGCGCTGTACACACTGCCATTCCGGATTCTTCCATTGTACTCATGTGGTGAGCGGTCCAGACTGGTCTGAGAGTGGTAGTAGTAACCATTGTGATTGTTCATGTAAAGACTGTCTGTGAGAGAGAGAAAGTGGCCATCAGGTGTACAGTCATAAAATACATATAATATACCCATAGCTAATAAAAAACTCATGGAAAGGTTTTTTTTTTTTTACCTTGAGAGGATTTGTAAGGCTCCCGGTAATGGCTATTGTAGTGCAACTGGGGTGGTGGCATCATGTATGTCTGAGGCTTGGGCTTCAACAAGAGGGGAAAAAAAGGCACCACTGGTCGGATTATGTTCCAAGAGAAATCATATGGCTAATACTCAGCCATAACAGCCATTCTATTTCCATACAAAGATCCAGAAAGGCAAATTACACAGGCCACCATAAACAAGCTGTCCAAATAGGAAACTGTTTAGGTTATGCCTACCATCGAAATTCTTGTGGAGGAGCGCCGTCTAACTGGGTTCACTGGCGTTGGTTCAGCTTGGCTGTCAAAACAGATGAAACCGAGAGTGAAACAAACCAGACCTCACTCCATCAACTCTAATGCTCTCTGGCAATTGAGGGAATGGCTGCATATTCCCAGATTATCTTAGGAATACAGTGTATATTGTGTATCCATGAAACTTAGCAAAGCAAAGGCTAATTAAAGCTTTATTAAAAGAACTTCCTTTCAAAACACGAAATGGAAAGAGTGGGTCTCATCTTGGAAATGCAACTGCACACATCTTTACACTGCACTGAGTACCATTCATGTAAAAATATTTTTGTTAGCAACTGGAAAGAATACTTCTCAAATAGCTGATTTTGCATTAGTTTGTTTGTATTAGAACATGCAGCAGGGATTTTAAGATTCGCATGTGACAAACACTGGGAATTAAATATCTAAATTTTTTGGGAAAGGGGAGGGGGAGGAAAGTGTCTTGCTCACCCCTTGTTAGAAGGCAATGAGGGACGAGAGAGCATTGGAAAGCGTGGAAATGATAGAGTGAGAATGGACTTCTGGGAGCTTTCAGAAGGTGGAGCATCAGATTCGTCTCTGGAGATTGGAAAGTGATAAGGATGCAGCAATAAGGAGCAAGACACATACACACCATCTGGCTAAAGGAAGAGCCTGGAATAAATACTTACAGAGTACTTTTGTTGATCTTATAGAATCTGTGCCGTGCTAGGCACATCCTGCACACATATTTGGAAGTCTCCATGTCTTCCTGAAAAAGACAGAACATTTACAAAAACAGTCAGGAATTACAAGCATCTATGAATATTATCTGCCCTACTGTACTCATACAAAAGCAGTGGCCAATGTGCTATAGATACTAGTTACGCCCAGCATTTTATGTGCATTCAAGGATTTTGAGGCACACCTATCTATTAATACACATAGGCATGAACACACAGCTCAAACCACATAACTGTTGGCTCTGAGTAAAGAAAAGCATCTGAAATGCCTGGAATAATGAGTAGAACTTACAGTCTGAAACTGAATGGTGTCTTCTTTGTTGGCCAGCTCCAGGGCAAAGAAAGACTTGTTATGAGTCATATTGTTAATGTCATTCCATCTAAATGGGGAAAAGAAAAAAAATCAGCCATACAAACACCTTTAAATGAATGCACTCAAATCTAGCCTTAAAAACATACATACACATTCACTATATGTGCCATAGTATGTAGATACCTGACCATCACACTTCCCCAATCTGTTGCCAAAAGACTGTCATGACAAAGTCCATAGCCATGCTCCAAAAGCTAGTGGAAAGCCTCCCAGAATGTTGGAGGTTGCTTAAGCAGCAAATGAGGGACTAAATCTACTAGTCCTTCTCAAACAATTAGCATATTGTGATAAAGTTCATTCTTTTCTGTAATGTACTGATAAACATTAGACTTTCATATATTTTAGATTC
>JAOVYV010000002.1:16353230-16363677 GCA_025674545.1 Hassar affinis | reverse complement strand
TTGAACCTTCACACTCTGCTCTTACTGGTGCAATGTGCAATTAATGAAGATTGGCCACCAGGCTGGTCCAATTTAGTTATGAAACCTCCCACACTAAAATGACAGGTGTTTCAGTTTCATTGTCTAACCCCTGTAGATTAACCCAACCCTCTATTCTGCCTACACAAATATTTCACATTTGTACAACAGCATAAACAATACTAAAATGGTTTCAGTGTGCTAGTGATGAGACAGAGAGATGGCACTGCAATTACACGTTGTGATTCATGCAGTGTGTTAAGATTCAAACCTTGCTGAAAAAAAATCTTAGCATTACAGAAAGGACTACTCAAGAATGCACTGCGTTTAGCATTCACTCCTATATCGAAATATAAAGGCAGTGGTAACTCAGTGGTTAAGACATTGGACTAATGATCAGAAGGTTGCGAGTTCAAATCTCAGCACCAACAAGCTGCCACCTTTGGGCCCCTGAGCAAGGCCCTTAACCCTAAACTTCTCAGTTGTATAAACAAGATAAATGTTAAGTCACTTTGGATATGGTGTCTGCCAAATGCAATAAATCTATCATGGAATGAAGAAAAAGTGGATGGTGCATATAGATTTTAAATATTAGCACCTGCTGAATCTTTACAGTCGGAGCCCTGCTGCCTAGCTGAGAGTTAGTAACGCCTCCACACTGCTGCATGATGTGCTGCTGTGATATTTAGAGTGCGACACCACAAAAACCACCGAAAGCTCGAGGAAACCCGATACACAGTGCAGTTACACAGTGTGGTGTGCTCGCCTAGGTGTTAACCAATTAGCAGATAGAAATACTGTCGGAGACTGACAGAGCGGGTGATGTCTGGGATCCAGTGAATGAGCTTCCTTATCTAATAAAGCTCCCTCCCAAATCACAAACACTAAAGATACGTGTCGAGCCCTAAAACACAAACTCTGTATAAACTCGTATCCTGTTTAGCGACACAATATATCCGTGTGTGTCCCCAAGAACAAAATAAAACCGCAGGACATTTTCAACAAGTTGTTGGCTAAAGCTGACGGCATGGCTGCAGCAACAAGTGGCGCAAAAACAATCCCCGACTAGCAAACTCGGGAACTACTCGGAAGTCACTGTTTACTGTGAGCAAGTTATAAAAAGGGCAGGGAAACAAAAACTTTACACGTTTTAACTTTAACACCTTCAGTCCAAGCGACATTCGAGCTAGCCTATAATAATGGCTGGTTAAAGTAACATTACTGCGTGTAAGTGTTTGTGTTGAGGTTAGCTAAGGCTAGCTAGTAACTCCCGTTACTTACCTTGTGAATAACCCGCCTCTGAGGACCATTTAATTTACGTGAGTCGGGTCTGTAGATGACGCGCGCTTGGCATTAAGACTTGCAAACTGAGTTTGTTTCCTGAAGTTTGTGGTGAATCACGCACGTTAGACTCACGGGTCACACTGGAAGCTGCTCCCATACCTCACTTCCGGCTAGCGCGCGCACACACACACACACACACACACACACACACACACACACACACACACACACACACACACACACACACACACACAAACACGCTTGGAAAAGCCACCTATGTACCCATCCGCGGGACTATTTTTACAGTTTTAAAATGATATTTTTACCCAAGTACTAACTTAACCTATAACTAACGTACACGTGTAGTACTCACATACATATAAACATTATTATAAAAGGCGGAAATTACATGATTTAGTGACAGACGACCAAATAAGGGAATAGCACGGCGCTATGATACACGCAGGAATGAGGTGTGCTCCATCAGACAGATGGAAAGTCCTGCAGCGGGAATGTCAGGAATGAGGCAGCTGCCTCCAACTTAGCGCTTTATCTCTAAACCGGTTACATTACTACACAGCTAAACAATATGGGAAACGTATTTACATCTTTCTAGCTGAAAAGAACCTCATGGACTTGGCTTGTAACTCACTCACACACTCACTCACGTTTATAAATTTCCACATTGGGGTGCTATTGTGCTTCACTTTTCTTCCTTTTTAATAAAAGTGCAAAAATTTCTAACATTCTGTTTTCACTTTCTCATTATGGGGTATTGAGTTTTATTTGATTTTTTTTTTTTATTTTAGCACAAAGCCACAACATAGCAAGATGTGAAAAAAATGAAAGGGACTGAAGACTTTCTAAATGCATTGTATATACACACACACATACATACAGTACATGTATACATTTATTATTGCTGTATTATTTGCTATAAGTTGGGTTGCTAGAATCAAATTCTTAGGTTTCACAGGAGCCTTACCAGAAACTGAAATAACAGGCAGATAAGCAGAACATATCATGGAAGATGCAATCTCATATTATTTATTCCCATACTAACAGAGTATGAAAATTAAACACTATTAATTCTATTCCCAAGGCCATTAGAGCAGCAAGGGCCCCGGTTAATCAGGTCCACCATTACCCTTATTATCCACCATTATTTTCTGTTCCTCCAGCATGTCCGGTAACACGACATATCTTAAAGTCTCATTTGATTTGATTCTTATTGCTTGGCATACAGCGTATGGCCTAGACAACAGTGAACTGTTGCTATGCTTATGCCAGATGTTTTGCCCACTACCCAATAGCTACCCCGCACAAATGGCCAACTTGACGCATACGAATATCAGCCATAGTCTACAAAATATTTTCCCCTGATCTTATGTTTCTTCGTATAACTCTACTGACAGGAAACACAACCAATTTTTTCCTCCAAATTTTCATAAATGCATATAACAATTGCAAAACGTTTGAATGGAAACCCATATGTCCTTGTTTTCCTCTTACCATAACAGTCATTCATTCATCCATGTAGTAAAACTTTATGGACACATCTTCACCTTGTGCTAAAGATTTGAAGTGACTGACTCAATAGGCCTATATACACCAACACAGTATGTGACTTCTGGCTATTCTGTAATATCAGCTGTTTCATGCAGTTTAAGTTTATTGACTAATAATTTTTTGATGCTTTTGCTCTGCAAATTGTATTTGAAATTCACAGGTGTCACAGGTGACGTTATCTACTTGGGATAATCAACACTGTGAGATTTCCAAGGTTGTTTAGCTGAATTAGCTGATCCAGGTTTTCCTGATCAAGTTCTATGAGCATTCACTGGCTTCAACTAGTTTAACTCACACACTGGTACTTAACAAACAACCAGGACATCTTGCACTGAGAAAACTTTTGTTCAAAGAAACTTTCCATGAAAAAATTCATCATTAATAAATTTATTGATATTTCTTAATAAAAGTAGCCTTAAATAAACAGTAGAATAAAATAAAAATAGAATAGACTATGATCATTTGCAATGAAAAATATTTCCATCAAAATAATCCCTGCAGCATGGCTTAACAAATCTGTGCCTTCATCTTGGAAGGATGATCTTGATCTGTTCAGCAGTTTGAAAATGTTTGCCTTGAAGAATACAAGTCCATACTGTGGCCCTTGCTAAGCAGCTAACAATCTAAAATGGTTGCTTTTTAAAGCACATTTAAAGTTTTGTAGCTCTGATAAATTGTGAGATTTCATCCTTGTGAATACCTCATTTACTGTTATTAACACTTATTTGGTTTAATAAGTAAAATATATCAAATACAAATGCTGCATTTAGGATGAGCTCCACAGTTTCTTTAAGCTTTCTTGTACTAAAAGAAACTAATGAAGGAACAATGCACACAGACCAAGTAACAACTGATCAGCATTTCATGATCACCATTAAATTGTCAATAAGCTGGAGTACATTAAAAATGTCACGCTTCAAATGCTTAAGAACTTCACTACTGTTCAGTGTAAACTGTATTTATTAAGCAGTTGCAAACTAGGCAAGTTATCTGCAGCCGAAAAGGCAATAGGAGGTTATATTCTGTTGTTTTTAACCTAAAATGTAAAATAATCTAAAAGTTCCATCTGAGACCAGAAAATCCTGAAGTAAACACTAAGCTATTGCAATTACTTACCTCTGGGAAGGCGACTGAATAACTTGAGCTAAATAGATATACAGTATGTCAAAACTCATCATCACTAAGTTTCACAGATGACTCTTGTTCAGTGACCTCTGGTGAGCTGTGAACCTCAGACATGTTTAGGGATTCCATGTTTCTGCCAAGTTCATCAAGGTCATCCTTATCTGCACACCTCTGATGCCTATCTTCTTCATCAAGCTGATGGTTTTCTAAATCCGGAAATACTGCATTTCCTTTTATATGGTCTTGCTCCAGGTCTATTAGGTCCTTTTCAACTACTTGTCTAGCAGAGTTTGCATTCTCTGAAATGCTGCTAATTGCTGGCATGGTATCTGATATAGGAGTCATACTATCAGGTTCCCATATGTCCTTATCCCTTAAGGGTGTAAAAGAGAGAAGGCTGGTATCATCCGTCATAAAATTTCCCAACTCTTGCTGAAGACTTGAGTCCTTGTGTCTGTGAAATAAAGAACTGTCTCTTTCCTTACTATTCTCAAGAACGGTAACAGAAGAAGAAGGGGGCTTTTGCAAATCATTCTGTAGTGATTCCAGAAGGTGGCGCATTTTGTCCTTATAATAAACAGAGATGAAAAGTTGTGGGTTAAATTTATTAGAATTGCAGCACACACTACTAATCGAAATGTGTGTTACAACTAGCACAAAAGAAAAAGCACAAAACAGGAAATGAATTCAACTTGCTATGACTACGATTAGCTGAAAGTAAAGTACTGTCAATCATACACAAGTAAGTGTGTAATAAATCAATAACTCAAATACGGGGTCTGAGTACTACTCACTTCAGCTAACCGATGTTTATTCATATCGATGTGACGCTCAAACACTCGCTCCAGAACTCTGTAAGAAAACAGCATTGTTCATGGCTGGGAAAAGATCCTGGCAACCAAAAGATCAGAAAACTTGAACCAACCTGTCAGAATAGATGCCTCGTAGAATAATCTCATTTGTTACATCAGAAATAAACTCCAGGTACATTAATTCTTCCTCTCTAAAGAAAAGCACAAGGACAAACATACAGTAAATGAAAGAAAAACAAATTGCATACTGCTTTCAACATGTTAAATACTAGAAATGATCTAGTACAGATATGATCTATCAACCCTTCCATGAATTAGAATGCTAGTATTACTTGACCATCACAAAAAAAACCTTTAAAAACATTAACATCTTAACATGTCTGAATGCAAATATGAGATTATTCTTACTCTGCTGAGACTTTTATCATAATTGGGGACTTCATTCCCTCTGGTGATACCCTACAAAAAAAAATCAATGTATTTTTATGTCATGTGTACATAACAGCCCCATAGTGCTTTATGAAACAGTATGTTACTGTATGTGCTTCTCACCTTGAGGAGCTAAGAAAAAAATCACTGGGTCTGAATTTATTTTCGGTGCCATAATATCCAAATGCATTTGACTCTTCATCAGACCACTCATGATCACCACTGCATGGCTGTGAAAAAAATAAGGCAATTTCAGCCAAGCACTTAATAACAATAATAAAATATAAAGGAATTGAAAGAACACGTCAACGTACCCGGAGTGAGTTCTGTGCTGTTGAAGGTCTTTGCTTGCTGCAGAGAAAAAAACATGGCTACATCAAGCACTAGGGTATATTTCTGAATTGTTTTGTAAAAGGAGTGTGAATCATCTTATTATGTATGAGCACAATGGATCTGTGGTTCTATGAATGAGTGGATGTCCCAGTGAGAGCTTTTGTCTTCTGCTTGTGCCGAGTACAAAAAAAAAGCCACCGCCTTCTGACCGTGGCCACATGCGAGTAGCCTATAAAAGGTTCCTGCTACATCATGCTCATCAACACACTCCATGTGACGGTGCAGATAAACAAATAAATAAAATAAATGTTAAAAAAGTATTAGAGAGCTACATATTGAATGCAAATCCTTGATGAGAATTGGAAAGATGACCCTTTAAAGGCTATCATGGTTAGGAAGTGATGACTTTAGGACACAAGGAAAAGAGCAAATGGGGAATCTTTAAAGGAAATCTCCCTGGCAGTCTGAAATTTTTCTTCAAGAAACTGAATAGGAACAAAATCATAAAATCACAAACAATCCAGAAATGAACAAATCATCTGTAATATTGTACCTTCTGTGGTGAGCGTCTGGTTGATTACACATAGACGATGCGTTTTCAGCTGCTTTCCTGCTTACCGGAGTGTAATAGCGATACGTATGCAGAGTGGACTTGCAATCTGTTTTCAGAGTTCTGGGGGTGAAAGGCTTTTCTTGTGTGAAGCAGTGGGCGTGTTTAAGAAGAATGTCACCACTGTAGGTTTTCTGTGTAGGGTCTTGAAAACTTTTAAACTTCTCCTGACTTGAAGATGTAGCACACGAAAGAGTACGGAGGTGGCTTTGAGATTTTGGACTTCTGTAACTTAATTCTGAAGATGGCCGGAGGTTCTGAGAGTGTGTCCCCGTTTGGGAAGGATATACAATTTGTTTACGATGGAATGAAGTACCGAACCTTGGGGAGGACATGACAGAGCCACCCGTGTTAAAACAGGCACTCTCAGCTCCTCGAACAGAGGGTCTGGCCTGCCCAGGAAAGAGAGAGTTGTTTTAATTCTAAACTCACTGATCATATAAAACTTTATATTTGCACTGAGGATGAAAACACAATGCAAACTTGTAGAACTCATCTTACATTTTGTGTTGAGCATAAGTAAATATCATCCAACTTGAGGCTCCTCTGTGAAAGGGACCTTACTGACTGGGCCCTCTGAGAGACATCTTTTTTTATCTGTTCACGACGCTTTTGATCAATATCTGTATACATAAGCAAAGAGTCAAGGTGATCATAAATTGTACTTATATTATACTAGTGCATAATGCCTTAGTAGAGGTAAGGAAGGTCTTATATTTACATTTTACATTACACTGCATACTTTTTGGTACTGAACAGTCCACTGCAGCTGAATATTGGAAAAATAAAGATAGAAAATATTAAACAACCAAAGTGCATGTAGTTGTCGTTGTGTCAGTAGTAATTAATAATTAGAATATTGATGATAATATACACCGATCAGCCATAACATTAAAACCACCTCCTTGTATCTACACTCTGCCCATTTTATCCGCTCCACTGACATACAGGTGCACTTTGTAGTTTTACAGATAGAGACTGTAGTCCATCTGTTTTTCTGCAGACTTTGTAAGCCCCCTTTTACCCTGTTCTTCAGTGGTCAGGACTCCCACAGGACCACCACAGAGCAGGTATTATTTAGGTGGTGGTTGATTGCCAGCACTGCAGTGACCCTGATGTGGTGGTGTTGTGTTTGTGTGTGTTGTGCTGGTAGGATTGGATCAGACACTGTAGCGCTTTTGTAGCTTTTTAAACCCCTGAGTGTTACTGCTGGACTGAGAACAGTCCACCAACCAAAAATATCCAGTCAACAGTTTCCTGTAGGTAGCATCCTGTGAGCACTGATGAAGGATTAGAAGATGACTAACACAAACTGTGCAGCAACAGATGAGTTACTGTCTCTGACTTTACATCTACAAGGTGGAGCAACCTAGGTAGGTGTAACTAATAGAGTGGACAGTGAGTGGGCACAGTGTTTAGTAACTTCAGCAGTGTCTGATCCGAACGTACCAGCACAACACACACTAACACACCACCACTATATCAGGGACACTGCAGTGCTGACAATCATCCACCACTCAAATAATACCTGATCTGTGGTGAAAAGGGTGCTAACAAAGCCTGCAGAAAAACAGATGGACTACAGTCTCTATCTGTAAAACTACAAAGTGCACCTGTATGGTCAGTGGAGCGGATAAAATGGACAACAATCATAGATACAAGGAGGTGGTTTTAATGTTATGGCTGATCAGTGTATGCTCTGTTACTTGCCTTTTGCTGAGTGCAGCTTTTTGTAATGAGAGATCATGTGATCTTCAATAATACGTTGATTAGTCAGCTTGCCAGTCGAACCAGGACAGAGTGCTGGAAAGGCACCAGAGACTTTGGGTTATCACACATATATATACCTGAAGCTAACGCATTAATTCAAAGCTAATTAATCCCACAAATGAACGCAGATATTGGAGAGGCGACCACACTAATCATTAAAAAGAGCATGCACATTTAAATCTTTACCTGAGATCATACTAGCTAGACCTCAACATTAATAAAGATATATAAATAATATACAAAACGGCCAGCAACACACAATCTCATTAGTAGAAGTTAAATGCATTCTCTACAATTGCAGAAAGGTAGCTAGCTCATTTGCTCGTTCAGTAGTTCAGATTACCTCGCTTTCTATCCATGCTTGGAAACACTTCCAAGTAGCCCATGCTCAGGATGCAACAGAACTGTCGCTGTAAACAGCTACTTCTGCAAACATTACATTTTTTGTAACACAGTCATTTATATTCATTACAGTGTTATCAACAGAAACATCCAGAAATGATCTTGACTACCTAATGGTAGACACAAAAGCAGCACATCTTTCTAACTAGCTAGGTAATTAGCATCCCGTTACAAAGCTTCTTGGTCGCCATGATGGTTGCTAAGAGTGCGTCATGACGTCATTACAGAAGCACGCAGCGGTCTCGCGCTCATGAATAATTCACGAATGGATCCACAAAGAAGGCGTTAAAGCATCAGGAATCGCCCAAAATGTCGTGAAATTGGAAATATCACCAAATACCTGGATAGATCGATCTTATCACATATTTACAATATACATTTTATTCGAAACCTTTTCCTGAAATTGTGTTAAATATGAACCCATTTAGTTTTCTGTATAATTATAACAGAAAGCTAGACTACATAGGGATGCCCTTGCATTTTCACATTGACAGTGTCAATATTTTATGGTCATTAAATCTTTCTGCAGTGTTTTATCATGAATTCATAGATGCTGGGCTTTAAGAAGGGCAAAGCACACTTCCATGCATTATTAAATGGCGTTGTGGGGGTCACTGGGTGGTTCCTACACCCAGCATGTGACACAAATCTTAAAAACCATACATATCCTTTTACATTCTGTGTGTGTTTACTTATTTACCTCATTCACTTTTAGAACAAGACATGGAATTAAGAAGAAAAAAGAAAAAAAGAAAAAAAGAAAAAAGAAAGAAAGACAATTTGATGTGCATTAATATTGCAACATAGCTCCAATGAGATTATTATGATTTATTACCTGTATTATAGATTAGTGTGCCAACACAAAGTAGACAAGCTACAGAAAATCAGCATAATTAATATATATATATATATTTATAAAACATGGTTAATATTATGCTGAAGAGATGAATGGATTTTCAGTCAAAAACCACAATAATAAAATAATTGTGTCCAAAATAATTCTGTATGGAAAACAGACTATGGGTTGATATTCCTATATGCAATGTATTGCATACTACACACTGCTGTATCAGTTACATCAAATAGGCGGAGTGTTATTTTGAAATATATATTCTTGTTTAATACAGTGAATGAGTTATTTTCATTTAGCTTAAGCCATAAATTATGTGTTTAGCCTATAAGTTAGTACTGCAGCTCTGTACTGATTTATCACCCTGTTCAATATGTGAGTATGGGCTTTTGGGCGCAGCTGATGTCTCAGCCCCTCACGTGTCTACCAGAATAGACGCTCTTTCTGACGGGGAAATTGTTCACTCTGATATCATCCACTCAGGAACCAGTAAGTAAAAAGTCTCTGATGCGTACTATGTCTCCTCTTTTCTGTATTTAATTCTATTATTTTGTGTTTTGTATATTTAATGAGCTATGGATTAAGGGTTTCCCCAGTGGGGTTTTGAAACATAGTGGCTGAATGATGAGATGCAGTAAGGTGCAGCACAAAGGCTTCCTCTGCACAGATAACCACCGCCTTGTTCCGTCGGATTGATTTAATTGCCTCGTTTGTTGTTTTTTGCGTTACCTATACAGTATGATAATAAGTTACGTCGGTGTGATGATGGACGTTGAATGAAATGACCATATAGACATTTGTACAGAGGCGTGCGTGGGCACGACGCGCGCTCTTGTGCCGAGAGAATTATTACAAGCTCAGACAATACATTAAAACCAACAGAGGTGCACAAGGAGCCATCTGACCCGGTCTTTACCGATTTCCGCCTTGTGCAAGGGTTCTTCTTCAATGTAGACCAACAGCTAGTTAGAGAATTATTATCACCATAACCCTCTTTTGGTCGGCTGAAGAAAAACCACGATGAAATTTCCAGTTGAGAATCCAAGGAAACATGTGAACTGGAACCCCGAGCAAGGTGGGTGTTTATTCAGATTGATTTTCTTATGAATAAACTGACTTTACGATTCTCATATTTCTTATTGTCTCATGTATGCCAGAGTCTACTGAAATGAACACCAGTTTAGTTCTTTATTACTGTATTTTCTTTTCTAACATTTTGCTTTATAAAAATTTACCTTTACACAT
>JAOVYV010000002.1:16341468-16352239 GCA_025674545.1 Hassar affinis | reverse complement strand
CACTGACATGATGATCTCACAAAATGCTGACTAACGTTACCTTCTAACTAAGCGGCTTGCTTATATATATATATATATATATATATATATATATATAGTAAATATTCTTATATTTAAAAGCCATGACATAGAATTTACAGATTTACATGCTTATTCGAGATCATTAAAGTAGATTTCAGTGCCCAGTTAAGACAATGTAAATAAAATGTTAAATAAAATGCAGATGGTTAGAAAATGGTATGGGCTATCTTTGTTACTTACCCAAAAGAAACTAGAATGAGAAAATATGTTTATATATTAGTGATTATATATTAGTTATCAGCATTATCATTTTTAAAGGAAATGTGCCATGTAATTCACTGGGTCAAACCTGGGTGGGAATTTGCTTTGCTAACTGTATATGCTCACCATTACATCAATGATGTCACTCGGACTCCACCCTCCTGTGCCGCACAGAGGGAAGCATTTCCCATAGGGTGGGTGGGGGGTGGCCAGTAAGCATCTTGGTTAAATCTTAAAATCTATATCTCCTTTTCTTTGTCCCAACCTTGCTGTCTCCTTCAAAATTCTGTTATAGCCTGCATTATACCTTATGTGAAAATCATTGCATTTTGTAGCAAGTAGTCTCTGTTTTGAATGTGTCCCTCTAAGCAAAATAACAATGATTTAAAATATCTGGAAACACATGGTAAAACACATGTTTAAACCTCACATTTTATAAACATTAATTTCCACTGAAGTTTTATTTGGAATCACTGTGATATAGCATCTTTTAAGGGAGTGTATGGTGGTGTATTTCTGTTAAATCCTGCTCTTGTCTGCCATTCTCTCTCTTCAGTGGTGGTTCAGAAAAACATGGCCCCACCAAAGAAGCCACAGCCAGGTGTGGTACAGTCCTCCCTGGTTCAGGCCAGTGTAGCTGCCATGCAGAACCCCATGGGCTGTGAGACAAAGGCAAATGAACACTGCCCCCTGCCACGGCTCTCCATCTCCTCACGCTCAGCAAGCATAGTGGCCAGCATGGATGCCGTAGCCGATGGCTCAGCCCTTCACTCTGTGATGAAGTGGAAGACGGTGCTGGCTGTGTTCGTGGTGGTAGTGCTGTACCTGGTTGGGGGTGGACTGGTGTTCCAGGCGTTTGAACAGCCCTTTGAGAGTAACCAGAAAAACACCATCACACAGGTGAAGGCTCTGTTCCTCCAGGGGAACCCATGTGTCCACCCTGCCGAACTAGAAGCTTTAATCAAGGTAAGTGCATTGCCGGCGGTTCTTGCAGAAAGCCCTGTTATATTATCCATATAAAAATGGACACATTTTATGTATCACATGTACGTGTCAGTTAACTGAGTAAAACAAAAGACCTGTTTATATACTTTATCCACAACTGATACAAATTTTACATAATTATCAAATATGAACCATCAAATATCCCTTTACAAAACCATGGGCATTTATTTCAAGTTATTCCCTGTGTCTGTTATAATAGTGTCCATGGTTCTGAAAACACTTTTCACAAAATTTTGGACTGTGCTTGTGGGGAATTCAGTCACACAAAGGTGTTTAGTGGGGTTGAGGTTAACACTCGCAAATCTAGTCTTTAGGGACCACAATAGCATTGACATGGTAGAACTAGGGCTCTAGTTTCACTGAAGGGAAACTTAATGGTACAGCATACAAAGATCTATCTATCTATCTATCTATCTATCTATCTATCTATCTATCTATCTATCTATCTAGATATAGATATACACTGATCAGCTATAACATTAAATCCACTGACATGTGAAGGGAATAACATTGCTCATTGGAATAAAAATATCTCATTACAATGGCACTTGTCAAGGGGTGGGATATATTAGGCAGCAAGTGAACAGTTCTTGAAAGTGTTGGAAGCAGGAAAAATGGAAAAACGTAAGGATCTGAGTGACTTTGTCAAGGGCCAAATTGTAATAGCTAGATGACTGGGTCAGATCTGAGGTCAGCATCTCCAAAACTGCAGGCCTTGTGGGGTGTTCCTGGTCTGCAGTGGTTAGTACCTACCACAATTGGTCCAACAGGTTCATGGGCACCCAAGGCTCATTGATGCACATGGGGAATGAAGGCTAGCCCATCTGGTCTGATCCCACAGAAGAGGTACTGTAGCACAGCTTGCTAAAAAAAGTTAAAGCTGGTTATGATAAAGATGTCAGAACACACAGTACATCACATTTTAGTGGCACAAGGGGACCTACACAATATTAGGCAGGTGGTTTAAATTTTATGGCTGATTGGTGTATAATATGTGTGTTAATGTTCAGTAAGCATAATGAGTTAATGCTTTATACTTATCCTGCCAAATGCACCACACATATTAGGTCATCACTTATAGTCAGTCATACTCATGCACTCATCCAGAATTCCATATATAGTTTTCTCATTGGTGTGCAGACTTCTCAGCAGAGGAATATACAGTCTTTGTTGCTGTCCCTTTGAGACATCAGATGCACTTTCATTCCTGAAAGGGTTTTCCCTATCCCCAAACTATGCTCATATATGATCAGGCTATTGACAATATTTATGGTCTCCTGAGATTATAACTCTCCTTTTGAACCACCTTTGGATGCAGCAAGAATGCGCTTACATGATTCATCACAGGGTGTTGTATTTAAATCTAAAAATTAAAACATTAAACATTAAAGCATTAAATCTTTTCAAATCAGTTAAGATCCAAATCATATTAAGATCCAGAGCATCACACACAGCCTTTGACCTGGTTTGAAAAAAGCTTTATGTTTTTGTCAACAACAGCAAGAGTGCATGCTAAGTGTCTAGATTTTAATGAAAATAGGCCACTGAGTGGCCTCAGAAATTAGATTGATGACTTTCCGATATACGCAAGCTTATCTCCTGAATGTCATGCCTTGTCACGCTTGTCATGTTGTGTTTTTCCCATCCTGGTGTGTCAGACCAGTTGGAGCTATATATGCTGTGTATCTGTCTGATGAAGATGGTTAAAAAATAGCAATTTTCAGAGGACTGTGCAGTACTGACTCAGAATGTTCTGTATATCAACTGTCATCCTGCCAGGATGCTGGGCTTTTTTTTACTGGGGTGGGGAGATGACTCAAAGAAGACAAAGCATTTGTAATTACATGCTGTAGTAAATGCCTCTAGCTCTGGACTACTTTAACTTCTTTTCCTTATTGTATCAATGTATTAGCTAACATCCCACTTTTCTGTTTACTGGCTGAAACTCTTATTTGATTGATTGTTCTAGACATTTTTCTAGACTCAAAGACACTGCAGTCATAAAATACAAGCAGTGACATTATTAGTGTGTAAAACAGCATAGTGTCTTAAGTAAGGAATAAAACACAATGTGGCATGCTGTCATAGGAAAATAGTTAGTGATGAGGTGGCATGATGTTTGCCAACATGAAGATTATAATTCCAGTAACAAGGTGTCCTAAAACAAAACATCATATTTTTCATTCATTTAAAATTATGTTTACCAGGTTAGTTGCTGTTACCACTTTTGTTAAATCACTCGGTAACCAGTTAAGAAGACAAAAGTGCAGATTTTCACGTGTACTTTCCTGTGTCAGAAAACCTTTAACAGTTTACAGCTTTACCTCTGACCGTGACAAAGGATAGACACAGGAGAGTCAAAATTCAAAATTGTTTCCTTATAGAAAATTTGACCATATAAATGGTTACACATTTTTTACTGGTTATGTGAGGGCAGATTTATAAGTTGTAGGTATAGCAATGATAATGTGTTTATATAAACCTTGCAGATGGAACAACTGTATGAGCCATGCTGTTATGGAAAAATGTTTTAGTAAGTGTTTCAATATCCTTAATAGGTCATAGTATAACCCTAGCTGCTTTCTACAAAAAAGTGATGCAGAGATCAGTGAACAAAATTGATCTGGGGCAGTGTGCAAGAAGTTGAGTGCACACTACATGACTCAGGAACTCAGAATCAATAAAATAAATCAAATCGCTGATCCCTCCTCACACTACAAAACTTCAATCACTTGATTGTTGATCTAATAATGTGCACACTACACAAGTGTTCGGAAACTTGTTCAGCAGATGAGATCATTGGTGAAGCACAATTAAACCCTAACTCCTGCTTTCTTTTGTGACTTTAAGGGCCACAATATCTGTTCTGTAAAGAGAACTCGAGCTATAGTGCATAGTTATAGCTATAGTATACTGTGCATTGCCAGGACTCATATTTTGCTATTTTCTTATTTGTACTGTTCTGAACCATTTTCTAACAACCAAATATTTTTTAACAGGAGCAATATTATTGTGCTTTCATTTTGCCCTCACCTTTCCACACAAAGAGACTGATTCAGACTCTTTACTCTTCATTTTTTGTTATATTGTTAAACCACACCAAATTAAGATTTGTAAGTATTAGCACATTTCACACAACTCTCAAAATAATGCTCAACATGATTAAGTATTGTCAAGTGAACACATTCTTATGTAAAATTTTTTTATTCACTGCCCATGCATGAATATAATCCTGGCTCTTTGACAATGTTGAATTAAAAACACATGCATGCTTACCTCTAAAGTGTTTATTAATACGCGTACAACATTTATGAACTGTATTATATACTGTACTGTAGCTTGATATAGTTTAATAATATTTTTGTTAAATGTTCATGATAGTGTTTTTCTTTTTTTTCTTTACATTAGTAAAAAAAATAAAGAAAAAATACTAATTTACTAACTTACATTAGTAAGTTGTATCCATTAATGTTGTCTTGAAATGTCTGTACATTTTGTCCTCCTAAGCATTCAATAGATGCGGTCAGCGCAGGGGTTAGTCCTATCGGAGACACAACCTATAATTCCAGCCACTGGGATCTCGGGAGTGCCTTTTTCTTTGCTGGGACTGTCATCACCACCATAGGTAAGACACAGTTAACCTTAATAAAGGTTTGAAGATCATGGAAAGCTCAATTTGTAGCACTGTGTGCTCCTTCTCTTTTTTCATTCTGCAATCAGAAGAGTCAGTTTTAGCCTGATTTATCTAAGTCGTTAAAGAAAAAGGAAAGGTAATCGAGAGCATGCCATTATGCCTTTGCCTATTGACTAATTCATCCCATACATTATGTGGAATTGTTCTTGGAATAGAATTTTGTTTGGAAAATAACAGTGTCCGTGTTACCTATTCATGCAGATAAAGAACACAACAAAAATAAAGTTAAATGAAAGACAATAAACATAAAAATGAAATGAAAGACAATACACATACACTGAAGTGGAGTATGTGGTGGTTGGATATAATAATACAGGATTAATATTTCCTGATAAGATTAAAAGAGAACTACAATGATGATTTAGTCGTTAATTCATATTAATTAAGCCTACACACTTCAGCCATGAATTGAATTTAACATTAGAATTAATCACTGATTAAAAAGATATTTCGGATCGTATTTATGGGAGTCCCGGGTGAGATGACACATCATGATTCTGTCACTACAGACACTGTGGGTTCATATGCAGAATCATTGCCAGATCTTTATTTTATTTATGAGAATTTATTTAATTTAATTTATTTATGAGAAAAATGTTACCTGTATCTCTGTATCAGCTTCCTGGTCTTGGGAAGATTTATCCTATCCTTCTTCATAGATCCTTACGAATATGAATCCTAATGATCTATGAGTTCCTTGCTTTAAACAGAAACCCATTTACGAGTCTATGTGTGGCGAGGGATGAGGAACTATACTTATACTTACTAACCTGGAGCTTAGTTAAGTGTAAAATGGCTTCTTACATTAAGGCATGTATTGTTGTTCTTGTGGTTGACCTAGTTTTCCCCTACTGTTAGGGTTCTGTTGTATGTTCAAACGATTGTCCTGTGTCCATGCATAGTTGTTATTATCAAGAAGGTTAAACAAAGTAATTTCTTTGCCACGAAGAAAAAGGGTCACAGGGTGAATTTTTGACAAACTTAAGCACAGAGGATTGGATGCAAGCATAATGCTACAATTCTGTTTGAACTCTTGTTCTCAAGGCAGAGATTTTGTAAAGATTTGAAGTGCACACATCTTCAGTACATCCTCACACTGAAATAAGCTCACATCAAATGCTCCGATCAGAATTACCTGTGTGTCAGTTGCTTTTGGATGCATTAATAACTTGCTTATTATTGTATATTATACAAGAAGCACTTGTTTGGATGGTTTGCTCTAACGATTTGAATGAATCAGTTTGTGTTTTATGACCATCATATATTTATTTAATTAAATAAGCTCAAATAAAATGTTGGTTTGTTGCCGAAATTAATATCTATATTTGGATTAATAAAAGGCTATAGATGGCTATTGATATGTTGGATGTTATTAGTACAAATCATTGCTCTTTGGTGATACTGTTCTTTTCCAATGAATACTGTGCTTCCGTTATCAGGTCTTGCATTGTTGCTTTCTCTTCTGCAATTTGTAATTACTGTCATGATGTTTTGGTAGAACCAACAATTTTGTTTATTGTGATGCCATTGTCTTAAAATAGAGGAACAATAGCTGACATATTGCTTGGTTGGAGGCAATATTGAAATAAGCACTTGTTTTTTTTCCTACGCCCATGTATGTAGGCTACGGGAACATTGCTCCCAGCACTGAGGGTGGCAAGATTTTCTGCATCCTGTATGCCATATTTGGAATTCCTCTGTTTGGGTTCCTGCTGGCTGGCATTGGTGATCAACTGGGGACCATGTTTGTTAAGAGCATTTTAAAGGTGGAGGGAATTTTCCGGGTAAGCATCATCATCATCATCATCATTATCATCATCATCATTATTATTATTATTATTATTATTATTATTATTATTATTATTATTGTTGTTGTTGTTGTTGTTGTTGTTGTGTTGTCTGAATCTGATTTAAGATTCCTGCTGTCATTAGTGTAAAAATACTTTTCTTCTAATTTAATATAATAACTTCTAATTTTATATAATAATAATGTTGTGAATGTTGGATATATTTTTCTTAGCTATATTTGTCCTGTTTCTGTTTTCAGCAGAGACATAGGCAGATTAGTCAGACTAAAATCCGTGTCACCTCCACCATCCTCTTCATCCTGGCCGGGTGCATTGTTTTCGTCACCATCCCAGCTGTCATCTTCAAACACATTGAAGGCTGGACAACGCTGGAGGCCATCTATTTTGTTGTCATTACTCTAACTACTGTTGGTATCGGGGATTATGTAGCAGGTAGAGTTGACTTTTTTGTCTAGTTTTATTGGTATTATACATCAGAGGTGTACAAACATGTGACCTAGGTACACTACAGTGTAGTGCAATGCTTGTCAGGGCTAATTTCCCTGCTCAACCATATCTGATTTAATTAATCAGGCTATTCCCAAGTATGTTGTAACAGGGAAAACATGGACTGTGGATGAACCTAAGCATCATCAGTAATACTTGCACAAATGTACACTACAATGAAAAAGTTCTTTATTAGTAAAGAGATGTGAACTGTGGGAATTTCATGCCTTGTATGTGGTTTGGCAAAAAGAAATGATTTATCTTCAGTTATTAAGCATATTAAAATACTATTAATTATTCAGTAACTACACTGAAATATAAAGAGAAATGAATAGAATTAGTGAGGAATGTGAGTCTGGAACCCCCTACAGGTCCTTTGAAGATAAAAATGAATCACTATAGCTTTTTCACACAGCCTTTCACACAGCCTGAAACTCTTGAGTGCCAGGAAAATTCAGGCCTAAGTGTATGATGGACATTTACTATTCAGTTATCAGCAACATTTAAAATAGTTTCAGAATCACAGTGCAGCACGTGTGTAGCAAATTCCTAGCTGTGTTGGGTATTAACATTTGGCTGTTTATTTTCAGGTGGGGACAGAATGATTGAATACAAGA
The DNA here is from genome assembly GCA_025674545.1 of Hassar affinis. Lineage (NCBI taxonomy): Eukaryota > Metazoa > Chordata > Actinopteri > Siluriformes > Doradidae > Hassar > Hassar affinis. Next base: position 16,344,347 of record JAOVYV010000002.1, on the reverse strand, counting down.
AGTGGTATAAGCCACTAGTTTGGTTCTGGATTTTAGTGGGTTTGGCATATTTTGCAGCTGTTCTCAGCATGATTGGGGACTGGTTAAGAGTCCTTTCCAAGAAGACTAAAGAGGAGGTATGATATGATGAAATGATGTGTTATTTTCCTTCTCCTTTATGGCATCATAATACTGACATCTGGAATCTGTACTGAGAATAATGGATCAGTTAATCAACTCATTTTTTGCAATAGTGGTTTTAATGGTTTGTATATAAAATCAACAAACTGTTCCTCAGCATGGTAATGATAATGTTCGTTGGTGGCAAGATAAAGCAACTGGATTTTTATAAATTTTGGAAATGTTTTGCGATTCAAAAGAACCCCAGCGGATAGGCTGTGCAACATTAAGATATTGTTTTTTTGTCATAAATATATGGATGACCATAATGACTGACTGTTATCATTTCAGGTCGGGGAGTTTAAGGCCCATGCGGCTGAATGGAAGGCAAATGTGCGTGCTGAGCTGCGGGAAACCCGGAGGCGCCTCAGTGTAGAGCTCCATGACAAGCTGCAACGTGCTGCCACCATTCGCAATATGGAACGCCGACGCCTGGGTCTGGAGCAGCGTGCACGATCTCTTGACATGCTGTCTCCAGAGAAAAGAGCCATCTTCTCCAGCTTTGACAGGGGTCGCTTCACCACATCCTCTCAGGAAAGCATCGACACTAAGCTGAGCAATCTCCGAATAAAGGCAGAACACTACAACAAACACACAGCCTCTGAGGAAAACATCTTCAACCGATTTGGCTCCCTCAGCAAGCTGGCCAAGCGTAACAGAAACAAAGACATGCCACCAAATATCACAGAGGACGCAGTGCGACTCAGCAGCAACAGCAGCAACAACACACTGGCTGAGGAGAGACAGGATGCTCATGAAGAGGAGGAGCGGGAGGAGGATGAAGTGACAGAGAAAGAGAACAACACCATGCTCAGCAATCTGCCACAATACACTGAGCAGCATGAGCAACAGAATGGTTTTGTGCCTGCTCAGGCTAAAGAGAGAGAGACAGAGAAAATGTTGGTAGAGAAAGAGCATCAGCCGTAGACAAGCAAATGAAAATGGGCCTTTGAAAATGGGCAATGAATGCCAAAGAATGTGCCTTTCTGTTTTGTACACTATGGCTCGATTCAAGATGAATCTTATTCAGCATCTCTTATTCTCAAATAACTATTACATCTTGCCAAAAAATGTGAGCTATCAGGGGTCATAGAATTGTCAATGAAATCTTCTCAACTATAAAGCATGCTGTATTTCTTTTTATTTTTACAATTTTGAATTATTTACTGCTATTTACAGTGCCAGAGACTGTGATACAGCAACATTTCTCTGTGTTTAGAAGTCTGTGGCTTTCCAGGAGCCATTTCCGTGAAAAGAAACTGCTACTGTAACACTGTTGCTTTGTGTTCAGTTGTATCTGAGATGAAAGTTTAATACATCTTTGGCTTTAAACCCATGTTGTTGCAAAAAATGTTGCAGACTTGTTCAATAACACCTTGTCTTAAAATTCTGAAACTTTCTTGTTGACTATTTGCTGGCAACAATAAACAAGATTGCAGATAAACATAAAATGACTATCTGTGAACGAATTTACTTTTTGTATTGGAAAAATTCACTGTGACCATAGCTCAGAATGCTTGAGAATAATGTTTTTTTTTAAATCTCGTTTTGTATTTTCAGAATGGAACATATATGATTTAGCCAGGCTTATTTCTAGTAATTTCAGTTTTGTTTTCAATTGCATCATGTGTTCCTGTAAAAGATCTCGGTGTAATTGTTGACCTCAGTCTTTCATTTGAAGCTCATTTAGATAATATTACTAGAATAACCTTCTTTCTTCTTACAAATATTGCTAAAATAAGAAATATAATGTCACAGCATGATGCAGAAATATTAGTTCATGCTTTGTTACCTCTAGTATGGATTATTGTAAAACTCGCTGTCTGGATGTTCCAGCACGTGCATAAACAAGCTCCAGTTAGTTCAGAATTCAGTAGCCAGTGTCCTTACTAGAACCAGAAGATACCACCATATCATCATAACTTTATCCACATGGCACTGGCTTCCAGTCAAATGTCGGATTGATGATAAAATACTATGATTAACCTATAAAGCACTGAATGGCTTTTGCACCAGAGTATCTGTGTAAACTTTTAGTCCATTATGATCCTTCACACCTACTTCGATTAAATGGTGCAGGCTTTCTGTTGGTACCTTGAATTTGGATGCTGCCCCCCATTCTCACGCATTCACTTAAGTTTGTTGACGGTGGAGTGGCTGGCTGTTTTATGTCCCAGGGCTCTCTCATGGCTCTCCCTTTAGTTATGCTGTCATAGCTAGTCTTGCCAGATTCCCTTCTTGCACTCTACACAAAATGTACATTTTCTCTCTAAAAGTTGGTGAAAGAACATACCTAACAATCTGCAATCTCTCGCTTTTCTCTTTTCCACTTGCTTTGCCTTTATTTTCCATTTACTGGGCATCAGAACAATCAGCATATGCTTTGCCATCTTCAGAAGCAAAATACAGTTCCTATGTGGGATATGTAAGGAGTCAGAACATATCATGACCTTCCACTGCCCTTAGATGTTAAATTATCCAACCATTGGGATTACCTGATCCCAGCCTGCTAAAATAAACGTAAGCTGTCACGTCCCTGAAACTGAACAACAGTTTTATAGCTGGAGCCTCCACTTAACAGCAGTTAAAACTTTGCAGCCAACATTCATTACTACATTAGCAAAAAACAAGAAATCCTGCAGTTACAGTACAGGCCAAAGGTTTGGACACACCTTCTCATTCAATGCATTTTCTTTATTTTCATGACTATTTACATTGTA
>JAOVYV010000002.1:16303908-16321053 GCA_025674545.1 Hassar affinis | reverse complement strand
TAAAATCTAGGCCTTAAAACATCTAGCAAATAATGGGTAGTTAGCTCTGGCAAGCTTTGTGGGACACCATAACTTTCCATTCCAAATAGTGAACTGTCCCCGTGTTTACACATGAAACCTCAGATGGGTGCACTTTCTAAACATGATGACGCATGGTGGATTAGAAAAAAAAGGGAGATGAAAAGCTATTATAATTCTGTACAGAATCTGCAAAACTCTGCAATGAAAGCCTAAAAGATAATTATAGATAAATATAAATTTATATTTTGTTTTGTGCAAAAGGTATCAGAGAAATGCTGTGATTTTCTCTATAGTAAGCACTTCTCTGTTGTATTATGTTTCCTAACATAAATTATGTTTCCACTAAACCACATTAATAAGTCTCTCAGCTTTCAAGGCGTCAGCAGTGTGGTGTGTAATGGGCCTGTAATGAGGCACAACAGCAACATGGATTTAGCAACATACAAAAGCAGCACTAGCATAGTGTATTACATATGAACAATTCTGATTACTTGTTATTTAAAATTTTAGATAAATACAAACTTTGGAACGAACAGTTCTGTATATCCTTTGAAGAATTTGAAAGTTTTGTGCTGAAATAAAAACATCACGGGTGTGCATAAAGGATAATCATGGCAAATATTTACAAGAAAAACATCAAATGTTCATTTGTGATGTTTCTACTTGTATAAGTACAGGAATACAGCATCAGTGCTCATCCTTTGGGTGATGACTTTGTCCAAAGTGAGATGAAGGAGTTATGTAAATAATGCTAACATCACCATAGTTTACAGAAAAGCTGAAGTAGACACTTTGACCTGACTCTGAATAAGTGCATCTAAACTAAAACTGTGCCAGAATTCCTGTGGTGTGATGTGAGAAAAACTGGAAAAATCACACACTTTACTATAAGAATTGTGTCGTTTACATTCTTTATATTTTAGTGCCCTCTTGTGGCTAGAAATTGACTACACGAATATCATTTAAGCACAAGTATAAATAAATTAAAATAAAATGTAAATAATGTGTGACACAGTGGTGACTTGTGTAGTGTTGCCGTCTAAAAAAAATACCGGGTCCCTGGTTTGATCCTGCAGTAGGTTTACACTGTCTGCGTGAAGCTTCACAGACTCTCTCTGTTTCAGTTCTCTATCAGTGTTGCTATCCATGTAACTATTTGTTACACTTTCCAAATGGCTGTTTTGTTAAAAAACTATATTAAACAATTCATCACTAACAGGGAGCAGAGCTCATAAATACAAAATTGTATAAATTATATATACACTCATGGAGTGCTTTATTGGGGACATCTGTACACCTACTGATTCATGCAATTATCTAATCAACCAATCATGTAGAAGCAGTGTAGTGCATGAAATCATTCAGGTACAGGTTATCAACTTCAGGTAATGCTCACATCAACCTTCAGAATGGGGGAAATGTGATCTCAGTAAATTTGAATGTTTACCATGAGAGAATTGTCAGTCAGTTTAAATACAAGATTTCTTAGTGGAAGAAATCCACTAGTGCAAAAAATTTAGGTCTTTCTAAATCTACAGTTCATAATATCATGAACAGGTTCAGGGAGTCAGGGGAAATCTTGGTGCAGGAAGACCAAGGGTGGAAACTGCTGCTGAATGCACATGACCATTGAGACCTCAGGCGGTGTGTTTGAGAAACCGTCATGCTACTGTGAAGAGTCACATGGGCTTGGGTGGCCAGCCGCTCATCAAGAAATGCAATCTGAAACTGTATTATGCAAAGAGGAAGGCAAATATGTTTTTTTTCTGCAGAAATGTTGGCAAGTTCTCTGGGTCTGACATCATCTGAGATCGATCAATAGACAATGGAAATGTGTTCTGTGGTCAGATGAGTCCACATTTCAGCTTGTTTTTATGGATGTTGGATTTTATGTGCCAAAGATGGAAAAGACCATCTAGACTGTTACCAATGAAAGAAAATGCAAAAAACAGCATCTGTGATGGCATGGGGGTGCATCAGTGCCCACAACATGGGTGATCTGCATATATGTGTGGCAGTACTATTGATGTGGAGGCTTAAACTGGTATTTTGGAGAAATATTACTGCTGCCTTCAACCTCTTTTCCCAGAAACTCCATGTCTATTTCAGCAGGACAATGTCAGGCCTCAATTTGCATGAGTTGCAACAGCATGGCTTCATAGACATAGAGTGCATGGCTTGACTGGCCTGCCTACAGTCCAGATCTGTCTCCTATAAAATGTATGGTGCGTCATGAAGAGGAGAATTAGACATGGCTGCACTGAACTGTCCAGCTGAAGACACAAAACAATATAAAGGTATGTCTTAGCAGGTTCCATGTTTTAATGCAGACTCTGGGCTTATCACTATGAAAAGCATAAATATTGCTTTAACCTAAGCAGTCTATTATTCATGAGAATGATGCAAAAACCTACAAAGGCCCTGACTTATAGCTGAGGAATTTCCACAGCACAATTCGCATCTTAGGAACTTAATGGCCATTTTTAAGAGTGAAGGTTTAAATCAATAATAACAGCCATGGTTTCACAAGTGCATCATTTATTAGGCAAAAAGTAGGCTGATTAGCAGGTGGCCTCCAGAAAAGAAATCCTAATAAATCACTGTAATCTGCAAATCAGACATAAGTATAATTTCCAATTATGCTTAAAGTCCATTACTATTTGAATAGTGTTGGGAAGATTATATTTCTTCCATGTTACCATAATTATATATCATGATTTGGTGAAACTCTTTCTAAAGACTCTCTGTACATTTAAAAATATAGCTTTTTCTTAGGCTTGATTACAGAGATGACTATTCTGCTGTAACAATTTCCCTATGTGAGCCCATTAGAGAGCCAGAGCTCTGTGTAGCCATTTTTAGTGCCCCATCATTGTACCCCATCTAACCTTCTCCATGGCAACCCATTTTAAAGTACCACTATTACATGGACATAAAGTGCGCTTATAGCTTTTTCACTTGTTCTCCTCATCCAGAAGAAGGACAACAGCTGGGTGAAAAATAAAAGGGTCAACAGCTAGGGCACCATCATCTGGAGCTCTCTGGTCCTTGGCTGGAAAAGAGTCATTTCATATCCTTAATTAGACAGGATTAATCCTCATAGTAACAACTGTATTGCATAGCAGATTCTAACAAACAGAAACAGGATTCTTGAATAAGGAGCTTTGTAATACGGACAGGTGCCTAGGAAAAAGGTACCTGATGCAAAAATATTTACATATCTAGTCTTTGACTTCAATCAAGTAGACTGGCTTTTAAACATAAAGTGTTATACAATGTAATATTGTAATAATGTGTAACTATAAAACATTTTTATATAGAACACATTTATCTTTCATCATAACACCTATACAGCTGTTTCTATAGTGTTGCTAATTTATACACAAACTTATTTCTTTGTGTGATGTGTTGTGTGTGTGTGTGACTTTTTGTGTATGCATCCCCTACTTTCCTATAATGTTTAAAGATTTGTTGTCCTCTCATCCAAATAATTGAGGAACACTCCTCTTAATTACTTCGAAGGTCTTCAGGGATATTGAAGTAGGTTCAACTCTCAAAGCCAGTTAATCCATTTGAACATCTTCAGAATAAAAACACTGCTTACTGAAGTGTAAGCTTCCAGATATTGTTGTAGAAGGGAAAGTTTTGTGTGCAAATATTGTTTATTCATGAGACAAAGGATTATCATCATAACCAACACCCCAGTCTGTACAGTACAGTTCCAATAAAGTTTCTTTAAACGGATGCATCAGAAAGTGAATGCGTAAACCACCCCGACCACCACAATATTCCCAATGGTGGCGATGATGGCGATCCATAGCCAGATAGCATCAGTGGAGACACGCTGGTGCTCATCATGTTGAGTCTGAACTAAGGACATGGGAGCTGCAATGACACTGGTAGATGAGTTGAAGAGGGAATGTTCAGTGCTGTAGTCATCATTGGGTGACGAGTCCATGAATACTCCTGTCATAACTGGGATCTGTGGAAAGAAAGGTCAACATTTTAAACCATGTGGAAAATCTACAAAAGATATTCATTAAATGGATTTTATATTTAGTCTATTTATTTATTTATTTATTATTGAGCTTAGGTAATAGTACATAGATTATGCATGTCATGATAAAATATATTGTAGAGATACTAAATGTAGCCTATCTACTAAATTAATTCATAAATACAATCCCCATTTCCAGAAAGGTTTAGAAAACATTTTTTTCTAAAAATGCAATAAAACCTAAAAACTGTAATTTGTTAAATTGCTTGAACGTATTATTTAACTGATAAAAGTACAAAGAAAACATTTTCAAAGTTTTCACTGACAAACCTAATTGTATTTCATTCATTCATTCTTTCATTCATTCATTCATTTTCTTGACCACTAATTCCTTTTCAGGGTCACGGGGGAGCCGGTGCCTAGCTGGCAACATAGGGCGCAAGGCAGGAACAACCCTAGACAGGGCTCCAATCCATTGTAGGGCACACACACACACACACACACACTAGGGCCACTTTAGAGATACCAATCAACCTAATGTGCATGTCTTTGGACTGTGGGAGGAAACCAGAGTACCCGGAGTAATCCCACACGGACATGGGGAGGACATGCAGACTCCACACAAAAAGGACCAAGACTGCCCCACCCAGGGATCGAACCCGGGACCTTCTTGCTGTGAGGCGACGGTGCTACCCACCGAGCCACCGTTTCGCCCTAATTGTATTTTATAAATATAAAAAAACAATAGAATGTGATTCCTGCAACACACTCAAAAAAGTTTATAATGACCTGAAATGATTCAGGGAGTCAGGGGAAATCTCTGTGTGTACAGACCAAGGAAACTGCTGCTCAATGTGCATGACCATCGAGTGTATTGTCAGGTATTGTCAGGTGGTATTGTTTGACAAACCATCATGCTACCATGATGGACATAGCCACATGGGCTTGGGAATACTTTGGAAAATCATTGCCACTTAATGCAGTTCACTGCTACATCAAGAAATAGAACCTGAAACTATATTATGCAAAGAAGAAGCCATATATTAATTGAACACAAATGCAGAAATGCTGGGCAGAAACACTGGCGTTTCTCTGGGCCTGACATCATTTAATATGGACCAAAACACAGTGACAATGTGTTCTGTGGTCAAATGAGTCCATGTTTCAGCTTGTTTTTGGGGAAAACAGATGTCAAATTCTATGTGTCAAAAATGAAAAAGATCATGAAAAGTGCAAAGACTAGCATCTGTGATGGCATGGGGGTGCATCAGTGCCCACGGCATGGTTGTATCATTGATGCAACGCTTATATTGGTATTTTGAAGAGACATCGATATCAGCCATAACATTAAAAACATCTTTTAAAATGAAAATCTTTTCTTTGTGTCTGTTAAATCACAGATTTTAGTATTTATCACATTTTTAGAAAGTGTCCCAACTTTACTGGAAATGGGGTTTGTATGCTCACAGAGAATACAGAGATAAAAGTCTATTCAATTCTGAGTGTGATTATACATTTTGAGAACCAGTCATTTTATTGGCAAGCTTTCTTTCTCTCCATTTAGATAACAATACATTTTCCTATGACCATATTTCCCAAAGCATTTGCATATCCTTATTTAATTGATTATTTAAGCTTATCTAAATTACATTACAGAATTGTTTCCAAATTGGAACAGATTTCTTCCCCACACATTTTCTCATGTATCTTTTCACACAGGCAAGACCAATTTTGTGAATCTACGCTTAATTATTACTTAATGAATATTTAAAAAGTCGAAGGGTAAAGTTATTTATTGACAATTTATTGTCCCAGGAAAGCTCAGTGCACTACCACAAGCATATATTCATATTCACTGTGCTTGCTGTAGAGTGGGAGGCTCCTCACAAAGTGAAAATACCATATGAAACCTGCTCGAACAGGATGTGACCATAACCTGGGTGTAATGTGATTACAGGATTAATTCAAGTTATGCAAAGGTGCATGCAATTTGGTGACTCATCCTTACATTTAAATTCATGGCATGAAAAGACGGTAGTGTTCTTTGCAGATTAGTTGGAATCTTTTTTTATAATAGTTTTATAGCTTTATGACTCATAGTGAGAAAGAAAACAAAAGAGTCAAAACGGTCATAATAGCCTCAGCCTACAGTTTATATATCTATAGACATTCATCTATAAAACTATTCCTTTTCATGCTGATGATGTAATGTCAACAATAAGCACAGTTTGTTGCAGAGCAATTTGAAATTCAACACTATCTGTAGAACTGTATTACAGAACCATCAAAATATGGAGCTGATGGACAGCCACTAGTCTAAATAAGGAAACCAATGACTAGGAAAATGTAAAATGAGTATGATGCCTGTAACTGATTTTAAGTGTTAATGTGTTAAGTCATGGTTTTTCATAACAAACTTGGACTAATGCATTGATGTACATTGAATTCTGATAACAATAATGGTGCTGTTGTAGGTCATGTGGTGCATGATCGCATAGTTCACACCCTGCCTGTGAGTTAAATATAATTACTGATAATGATATTGATAATAACTGATAATTACTGATATATTTACTTATTTACTCCAAATCAGAGCCTCGTCACTGCCAGGGAGTGTTGGCTCTCCACACTGCCAAAGGTCATCCTCGCCAGCTTTAAGTGTCTGTTGCCTAGTTGTAAAACCCATGCCCTAGTATCCAAAACAGCCCCGACAGCAGTTAGGAAATCCAAACCAAGAAAGCTATACTCGGTACTTTAACTCCTCGTGAACAAGTGCATTCACAAAATAACCCAGAGTCAACTCTGGTGTCTGGAAACAACGGGTTTTCCTGCCAGACCATCATGGTATTCTTGGCCACCAGCATGCTCACACACACTCCACGAAGCTGTCCGTAATCAAAGAGGCCATGCTTAACTGCCACAGCCTCTGGCACTTGCCCGAAACTTCAGTGAGGTGCCGCTGTCAATGCTATCTTCAAAGACACTTCTCACTCATGGTATATGCATAACTAACAGTCTCTGCAGCAAGGCATGATGGGAAATGCCCCAAATACATAATCCAGCCAACCCACTCCCTAGTTCCAGTGCTGGATGCCACAATATGTATATGAAACGTCTGTACATATGCTTACACTTATTTTGATAATGCTTATACTTATTTTAACCTTATATATCGCATATGGATGCACCATTACTACCATGTCCGCATGCTCATGCATAGAGAACCAAGCTCTGATTTTGCTATGCCAAAGTGGATGTAGTATCTCACTGTTTTGCTTTTCCTTATTTGTAATATTCACAGGCAAGTATATCAGTATGTCAGCTATGCAATATAAACAGTAAATCATCATTATTACAAACTTAAAACATTATTATTATTATTATTATTATTATTATTATTATTATTATTATTATTGCTCCAGCCTACAATAAATGTGTTTGGTTAGATTACTGTTTATGCTTTATTATGACAAATTCTACAGTATATAATGCTTTCTCACTTTACCTGAACAATTCAGAACTTTAAATGTGCTTACAATAAAAAAATTCTGCCTTTAAAGATAGACCACACCCCTCTGAATTTAATAGAACAATTTAAAGATGTTCCAAGGTAAGGAATGTTTTAGCATTCATTAAAATAACAAGGTTAGTATATGAGCTGGTTGGTTTTCTCATTGCAGAATTGACATTGCTAGAATCCACACAGAAGTCCACTTCCCTGAACACACCATCACTTTCAAACATGGCTGCTATGGACCACATTCCCCAGCACAAAACTCCACCCTCCAGCTTCAACCTAGTACTAACCATGCACCTCTACAGCTGATATTTACAGACTCTACACTTTGCCTCTTTGTGAAGTAACACCAAGCCTTGCTGTTGTTATTGTTATTTGGGTTATGATGTTGCCTGGTTCTTGTTATTTCTCCCCCTCATAACTCTGTTTGTGGATTGTCCAGCTGTTGCCTGTCCCTGTTCACGTTATTTGCCTCAAATTTTGGATTTGTTCATTTGCACTACTTTTGATTTGTATTACTTTTAGATAATAAAATGAACCTGCATTTGTGTCTGTCTGTGACTCCAGAGAGGAACATGACAATATTATATAAGTATATATTTCATATATTATATAAGTTTATTTTTCCAAGTTTAAATACCTTAATCGACAGTAAAACTATCTGAAATATCTACAAACAACAAAGACAGTAATAAACACTAGTAAAAACATGCATGTCTGTGAATATACCTTTTACTGCTTGTATATGTGTCACATGCCTGACTGTGCCTTTAAAAATGTTTTTCATTAGTCAGTTATCTTTAACCTGCTGCTAGGGTAACACCCTTAGCAACAAAATAGATCTTCCTGATAACTGAAGGAGGCACGCAAAAGAGTGTTGTGTGCTCTGAACCTAGACAGGTTCTCTTTTTGGATGCAAAAATTCAAATTGTCAGATCCACCATCTGATCAAAGTCCATCTGATTATTACACATCGATATTATTTCTACTGCTGATTACATTATATCATTATTATACATTAGTAACATGCTATATATTGTGTGTTTTGCAAGAATAAAAATTGCTGTCATTTTAAAGCAGTCTGTTTGTTTAGTGTCAGTCTGCTAAATATTGTAAAGTGCAGTGAGGAGGCAGGACACAAGCATTTAATCTTAGTGTCAAAGTTTGTATTGGGGTCCAAGGCACACATGGGCATCGACATCTAAGTAGAATGCATATTTCTACACCAGGCACACAAGCACTGATCAGAAAATGATGAACATTAACTAGAGTATGAGAGACAAGGCTCCAAAACACTTGACAAGATTTCACAATTGAACAAATACACACAAAGCCACAAATACACTGAACAAACGAGGAAAGAACTGAAAACAAATGAGAGTGTTCATGACACAGTAGGAAGACAACCACCAACAAGACGGGCAGAGACAAGAAGTAGTTTCTTTGCAGTTCCTTTACATAAGCAATGTAATTGAGTTTATCTATTGAAGATCTAATGAATATTTATTGATTGGTTGTATTCTATTAGTTTAAAAGTTTCACAAAGTTTCTTATTTGATTTTATTGCCTTTGATATTATTTAGTGTATTTGGAAAGCACTTTGAATAACCTTTTGTATAAAATGTGATGTTTATGTAAATAAACAGGATCAATTAACAAAAATGTGACCTTTGTGCCTCTGATTCCTCACAACATAAATTCTAAACTAGCTAAATTAAATCTTAAATGCTAGGTTATTAAATGGAAACTAAGTTTTAACCAATATCAATGACCAAACAGTGAGTTAACAATTAACAAAATGCACAACTATTGATAATGCATAATGTTATAATGTTATTTATGATAAAAATCTATTCTGGTCTAATTGAGATTTTTCACTAACTGTCTTGGATGTGGTATAAATGCTTGTCATATGGATGTTCATTAGGTCTGTGGAGGCTGTGCAGTAAATTGTGCAATATTTGTGTCCAGAGAGCATTATACTGCCACATCTTACCCAAGGCAACCACACCGATTTGTTATGCAAAATGTATATTTGCATAGAAACTAAAGAGACATAAGTCATCAAAAGTCTTTAGACTCCCATGGAATAATGATTAAGGTGTACTGTATCATACTGTACAAAGCCTGCAGAATACCTCCAGTCCTGCCTCAACCTCCCCAGCATTACAATCATTAAAATCCTAAAAAGTTCCTAAATATCATTCAGTGTAGATTGTAGTCCAGGTTTTATGTAGAAGATAACAGCACTTTCTAAATGAATTTTGAAACTTTGTCAGAAAGCATCAACTTCAGCCTGCTTCAGACTGTTCACATTGAGGACAAAGTGTCCTTGGGTTCTGTGCCCAGTCAAGTTATAAATTTGTTTTAATGGAACATGCAGTAAGGAGTGGGAACATTTAGGCCTCCATCCAACACATTTGCATTAGAGTTTAGAACACATACTCATTCAGTATTGAAATACATTGTTTATTTGAGTTTCAGGAAATGTACAACCTACCAAAATCCCCTGTGGCATATTTACTCCAACAGTGTTTTCATAAATCTATATTTAAATATATAACTGAACACTGTAGGTGTTATTTTGAGCCCACAGCCATCAGCCCTACATAGTAAATGTTAACTAGTTGTATACAAAATAGGAATAAATTCAACACATTAAGTGTCAGTTTACACAACAATGTAAGCACTAGTCCTATACTTTAGGAGTTTACTTTAAGAGTGAATGTGATAATTTGGGGCTTGAGACAAAAGGAGTGGGTGGGGTGGGAGATGGGAGGGGGAATTAGGAAATTTAAGTGGGTTATAATAAAGATGTAACAACTAATTTCTGGTGACCATGAACAAAATAGACAAATAAGAAAACCAAGCATTAAAAACATTAACACGTTGCATTTGCAAAAGGCATGCTTTATTTGCAGTGCAGTCCAGTACAGTACAGTCCAATCCACATAGTAACAGACCTGTCAGTGCGTAGAGGAGGGGAATAACGAGCTTTTTACTAGTGACTCAAGCACATTGTGCGCGAGACGTGTATTATGCCCCATTGTATGGATACTGCACAATGGAAACGAGGACTCTATAGGCTAATTACTGTCAACGTCAAATGAAGCAATAACCTTTACAATAATTTACATGTAGTACCCCCTGCTCATTGGCAATTACAGGCTTTAATATCAGGTGCCATATGTGTTTGCGCGTACAAATGGCCACGCCCTCCCTCCCCGGGACAAAGTTAGCAGGTAAGTACTTATAGCGCTTGTTGGGGGAGAAATAGAAAATATACAGTTTTTCCTTACCTGCGCAGTCATAAATGAAAGATCCATGTTGTTGTCTTTTGTTCAGATGGTCCGCGAGGATGTGAAGAAGATGCGCCTGAATGGCGCTATGTATCCGTGTAGAGATGGAGCACCATGAGAAGACCGAGTTCATCGGACAGACGAGACTCAACTAAACTAAAACACAGACCTGTTAAGCGAAAAGGACATTTCACTGCTCTAAAACACACCGAGACTGATGAACGAAATGAACAGAATGAAGAGCCAGGCGCGGAGAGGACCCCCTCCCCTTTCTCTGTCTCAGTCTCTTTGTTTCTCCCTCTCCCCTTCTGTAGATTAAAAAACACATTTTAATCTGATGCACTACACGTTCCTAAGTCTCCCTCCTCCCTGTTTAATAGAATCACATCATTTTCCCCCAAGGTACTGGTAGTGTTTGAATGGTGTCCTAGGATTTGACAGCCCTTTGCTCTCAGGACCAGATCTTCATGACACGGATTCCACAAGGTGTTGAAAGCATTCATTTCCAAATCTGGTTCATGGTGACATGAATGCATCACATAACTTCTTCAGACTCATCAACTTAATATTCATGTTGTGAGTCTTCCATTCTACCATATGCCAAAGGTGCTGAATGCGTCAGTGAAATACATTAAATCAATTGTCATGGAACCAGTTTGAGAGGATTTGTGTTTTGTGACTTGGTGCACTTATCTTGCTTGAAGTAGCCATTTATAAAAGAAAAAAAAGAATCTAAGAAATCTAAGAACATTACACCACCATCACCAACCCGAACTGTTGATACAAGGTTTAAGTTTCATTGAGGATTCTGTGATGCTTTTCTGCTGATCATGGTTGCAAAGAGTGGATATTTCAGTTCTATAGCCTTCCTGCCAGTTCAAAACTCTGACTGAATCTTTTTGTATCTTTTTTTATATTCTTCTATGTAAACTCTAGAGGCTGTTGTGTGTGAAAATCACAGATCAGATTTCTGAAGTACTCATCCAGCCTGTCTGCCACCAACAACCAAAGTCAATGAGACCACTTTTTCTGTATTCTGTTTGATGTGAACATTAACCGAAGCTCTTGTCCTGTATCTGCATGATTTTATGCATTGTGCTACTGCCGCATGATTGGATAAAAGCATGAATAAGCAGATGTACAGGGGTTCCTGTTCCACAATGTGGATGAGTGAATATCTGTAATTTGTATATTTGATATTTTGCCTATCCAAATCCCCAACCAATAATAAAACAAAACAAAAAAAAAAACAATTTCTTAAGAGGTACCTAATTGCCATATCTTGTCTAACTAAAGCATTAAGAATGCCATTGACATATAAAAAGTATTTTTTTATGTTATAAAATTATAATTAGTCTCTAACTATAGACAGTTACTTTAGTTTCACTGTAGGTACTGAAAACATCAAAGTTGTAAAGGGAATCATATGTTATAAGATGAATTACAATGACAAACTGCACATTTTTTAGATGTTCAAATTGGTTCGTAGCCTACATATGGGAAATACAAGCTTCCAGTGAATTTTTGTAGCTTTAGGGATGACATTGGATCATAATCTTCAATTGCTGACTCACACAGAATGTCTGCTGTGTCTTTCTTGTTTTAATCTCCCTGTCACTTCACTACATAGTACATTCTGTTACTCACTCTTAACATACATACTTGATGACTCTGTGCTTTGTGTATAATTTCATGTTGTACATAATTTAATTGAAAAGCAGAAATGAATGCTGAAGAAACCATTAAGACATATTATTTGTTGTATTGAATTGTGTATGCTTAACCATGGCCCAGAAAGATGAGAACAGTTGTATGTATATGACTACAGCTTCCTTTCTATATTGACCTGCATTTATGTACATTCAGTGTAATTGTTTACAACATATAAGTGACTGGTTCTATAAAACGTTCTTTTGGAAATGTCTAAATCATGCATCAAAATGTGATTGAATGTTGCCCATTAATAACATCAATTCCTGCTGAGTGCAAACGCTGCAGGGTACTCCAAAAAGAGCTATCCACCTCCATATTAAATTTACTGTTGTAACAGTAAGTACTGTACTGTGCTTCAGATGAGTCAGGAAGTTCTAGAGCAGTACAGCTCAGTTCTACCAGTTACAGTATGACTTAATGGTCAGAGCATCAGGAAGACCATGGTATCTCTGTCAACTGTCATTAGTAAGGCTAAGTGGAAAGGCATCAGTGTGCCTCCTTTGAAAACTCACTGTATATGTAAATACAGTGCATGCTTGAGTTTATGATATGAATGATGGAGAGTCTTTCTCCTTCTCTGGATACCCTCCAGACATAAGTGCAGCAAACACAGCAGACTGAGTGCTTTGTCTGTCAAGCACAACTGCCCTGGAGTGCCATTTGTCATCATACAAGAGTAGTGAATTGCATGCTAAGGAATAAATAAAAACATAATTGTGTGTACAAGTTTCTTCAAATACAAAAAAAATTAAGTATGACATAAGAAGATTTTTTATGAGAAAGAGCCATCCTAAACAGAATTCCAGGAGAACATGTATATTTTATTGTTTTTTAAAAATTATTGATTGATTCATTCATTATAAATAGTAGATGTCAGTGGAATTTCATGGAAATTTCTGATTTAAAGGTGCTTAATCTGCATTTCAGTAGCAAATTGTCATGGTGTCTGCTTTCCACGCAGTTCTGGATTTAGCCATCACAATGTCCTGCCTGAAGCAAAAATTGCTCATTTATAGAGACAGTTGGCATTAGCTAAAAAGAATTGGTAGAGATCAGTTAATTTGGTTGTTTTTGTGGCACGACCCTGACTTTTAAGCACAGTCCATATATATTTGATAAGGCTGAGGTCAGGACTTTGAGCTTAATGCTAGCCTGCTTTATCCATTCCACAACCAGCTCTGATGTGTGTTTTTGGTCATTGTCCTGTTGGAACACCCCACTGTGTCCAGGATTTAACCATCAACCTGATGGTTTGATGTTATGCTGAAGAATTTTAAGAAAATATAAGAAATAAGAACTATAAAAACACCCATTAATAACAAAAGTTGTACCTAAAAACATAGGGTGTCTAACAATTTTGTACAGTAGTGTAGGTAAGGGTAGATAAATATCTTCTATTTACTATTCCTGCTATTTCTTACTTGTTTGTTCTTGCCATTTTTAAAAAGACTCTCACAAACATAAAATAATTTTTTGTCCTGGCAATTTTGTCCTTTATGTCTAAAGTTGCTCATTTAGCCAATACGTTTTTGAAGTGAAAAAGGTCTTTCCACTAGATTTTGGAGCATGGGTTTGGTGATTTGTGTTCACTCAGCCATAATTGTGTGAGATCAGAAACTGATGTCAGGTGAGGAGGCCTGGGGTGCAGCTAGTGTTCCAATTCATCTCATGTGTTCAGTGCCATGACATGCATGTCCATGATGAGTATGTAAACTTCAGACTGCAACTGTAAGCAGGACTTTTCATGCAGTTCTTGCAAAGGGCTATATTTTTATGTATTGGAGCTTAGATACTTAAGTAAAGGTTTTGAATACTTCTTCCATCACAGACTGTAACCCTCACCAAGAGAAATTGGTTACTGAAGATGAGTGAGTTAATGAATGTATAAACTTGTAACTCATTTCACCTTATAAAACACTATATGGCTCAATATCAGTAAGATCATATCCTAATAATTAAGTCCCAGATATGTGAAAATAAACAAAATGGAATTTAGTCCTAAATGTGTAGGGTTTATTATTATTGTTATTATCATTTATTATAATTACTATAACTTTTAAGTATATTTAGTAATTTGTTATTACTACTAATGGTAATAATACAACTACTACTAATAATGTAGCTTCAATTATCATTATTATATTTGTGATTCTGCCTGTGTTTCTGCTTGTGCTCCTGCTTGTGATCCTGCCTGTGTTTCCATTTCAGACATCCAGGCCATGTTTTGCCTTCTCCACTTCAGAATCTGGCTTCCATCCCAGGGTCTCACCTTCTCCACTCACCCTTTAAAAGGTGCTGCAGCAGACAAGGAAGAGTTGCTGTTGGTGTTGTTGGTTGTGTTAGTTAAAGAGAGAAATGTTGTTAGAGACTTTCGACCATATTTGATTGTTGTGCTTTGTTTGAACTTGTTATCTCATTTGCCTGTTTCACCACGATTTTGATTTACCCCTTTGCACTTGTTAGCTGTTGTACATATTGTATAATATTTGTTGTGATCACAGATCTCAATGCATCTTTGAACTCAGTAGGCAGAATAGACTCCCCATTCACACCTGGTATTAACGTGTGTCCTGGATGATCAGATCACAAGTGGTCACCATTAAGTACAGGTGTGAACTGGTCCTCTGTTTCTTTACTGAGTTCTGTCTAGTTATATCTGCCTGGTGTGCCCCTCATACTACTTAAGGCTTTCTTAAGGCTTTCTTCTTAAGGCTTAAGCTTTTCTGTACATTACAAAAATTAGAATCTTAAAATAATAGCAATGGCACGGGTAAGTAAATATTAAATAAAAATGGTGATTGTGTAAATAGGTTTAAACAGATTGGGATAAATAACAATAATATCCTTACATCTTTAAATTTTTCTTTTTACATTTTGAAATAGTAATACCCGTTTCTATTCATTTTCAAATGTCAACATTCAAACTCTATATGTTTATATAATAACGTGCCAGTAATAAGCTAGTTGCAAGTAATATTTTAATGTTATTTTCAATGGTACTGAAATCTAACATACCATCTACTTCTTAATAATAAATATCAATATTGATACATTTGATCTCTTTTTAAGCTTCATTAAGTTTTTCAAACTGTTGAATTTTTTTTTTTTGCAAAAAAACAATTGTCTGAACAATTGTCTGAACAATCTGAGCAAAAAAAAAATCTCTCTCTGAACAGAAAAATCTCTGTCTCTAAACTCTGTGTGTGCAAAAGAAATAAATGGCTGGTATCTGATATAAATGGCTGGTAGCCCATATATGGGCTGAGATCTTCTTGTATGTTGAGAGTACATCTATGCTGTGTTGCTTTAATAAGTCATGTAAAATTAGAATCTAGGGAAGAATGGTGAACAGTGAATTGGGCTTTAAGACTAATATATTTCATGATCCTGTGTTGCAGTGCATCATTAATTTATTTTATCTGTCAAACTCGCCCATCAAACCCAGTGGGCGGGGCTAACGCTCATCTAGTCTGATCTATTGCTTTGGTCTGAAGTAGCATGACTGGAGGGAAACGATGGAGGACTTGAATGAACTTTCTCGGGGGTTAGTGAGAGATATTTTGCAGACTTTTCCTAATAATATTTTGACAAGGACAATTAAAAAAAAGCTAACGGCATGATTTGTGTGTTTTATTAACTGCAATAAAGACATTTTATGGAGACAGTGAAATACGATTTTAATATTTTTGAGTGTCATTAAAGTAAAATAAAACAAACAAACAGGAGGTTGGATTTTAGACAGCTGAAATCGTCTGTCCAGTCGTCTGTATCAATCCATTATCTGGAATCGATTTGTCTTGACTTGATGTGTGGGGTAACCAATCGGGTGTTAGCCAAGCCCACTGAGTTTGATGGGCGAGTTTGACAGATAAAATAAATTAATGATGCACTGCAACACAGGATCATGAAATAATTAATTAAACAGTGAAATAATTATATATGTTTTTTTATATTAAATGAATTGGTAATTTAATTAATTAATTACACATTTAATGAACTGTTTAATTATGTATTTATTTATGCATGTATTTAATTCCAATTTTAATTAATTAATGACACATCTAATTCATTATTTAATTATGTATTTATTTATTTAATGTGGGCACTTTCAATCCTCCATACCTGTGCTGCGGGGCTGCTGGTGCTCTCGGCCGTGCGGGGTACTGCGTTTACCGGCGCTTGCGGAGAGGAGGCGCTCCACCTGCCCACACTCAGGCTACTGACGGCAGGAGGAGCTTCAGTCAAATCACCTTCAATTCTCACCACAATCACAGTTTAATGTTATCTAGCTCACAGGTGAGAATTAGCCTAGTGTTAGCTACCGTCCTGGTGGACTTCTGTATAGCTTTTCATTACACACTAAAATCTTAAACAACCGAGAACAGCTGTTTTGCTGGTAAAAGGGGGACCTACACACTATTAGGCAGGTGGTTTAAATGGTATGGTTGATCGGTGTGTAGTGAGTATGAAGGTACTTACTTGCTGAACAGGGTTAAATGTTTGTGTAACAATTCAAAACAATGGCGGATGCTGGTCTTTCAAGGAGGGGAAGCTCAATTTCGGCCTACATCATAAAATGTGTGGGTTTATCTATATTA
>JAOVYV010000002.1:16255324-16268918 GCA_025674545.1 Hassar affinis | reverse complement strand
CCAGGGTAATGTCAGCATACCAGGAAACGTTTTCCACTACCAGCATCATGTAGTGACCTGGCCACTATCCTGCAAGATCAATGGCTTAAAATCCCTCTGACCACTGCCCAGGACTATATGTATATGTCATTCCTAAGATGAATTGATGCTGTATTGACCGCAAAAGGAGGCCCTATACCATACTAATAAATTATTGTGGTCTAAAATGACAGGTGTTTCAGTTTCATCATCTAACCCCTGTAGATGCCTCACAAAACTTTGGGGATAATATTCTGTAGCCTGATGAGTCAAAGGTGGAACATTTTGGAAGACATGGTGATGTTACATCTGTTGTAAATTAACATTGCATTCCACAATAAGAACATTACAGCTATGAATGGCTCAAAAGAAACTAAATTAAGGTTTTGGAGTGGCTGACTTGAATCCAATTGAGATGCTGTGGCAAGACCTTAAACAGGCAGTTCATGATTGAAAACCCCAATGTAGGTGAATTAAAACAATTCTGCAAAGATGAGTGGGCCAAGTTATTAGGTTTAGGGGGAAATTGCTTTTCACATGGGTGATATAGGTTTCAAATAAATCTTTATCCTCAATAAATGGAATGATAATTTGGAAGTTATATTTTGTGTTGACCCATGTTGCCTTTATCTTATATGAAATTATTATGATGATCTGAAACTTTTAGACAAATGATCAAAAATAGAAGAAATTAGGAAGGGGGCAAATTCTTTCTCATGGTACCTTTTTGTCAGACTTTCACTCAAGTAAATCATGGTAGCTGGCAAATATGATGTCTCTGATACAATTACTATAAACCTATCAAGTGGATATGTATAGTATAAGTCTTACAGGTTTGTAACAGTGTATGTGTCTTTGCTGTTAATAAAATTCTGCAACAACAGATGGTAATGAGTCTGCTTCAGATAAGCATTTATTACTTAAACATCATGGCCTTATTTTCCTCTGAAAACTAATGCATTATTTATTAAGAGCCTTGAAATATAATCTGCTTCAATTGTATTATATAAATGGCATTGACTGTGTTTGCGACCTAAACACAAATAATAGCGGCACCTTCTTTGCAGAAAATGTAATGAGACATATATAAATATCAGTAAAATGACCAGTGGAACAAAATGCATAGAACATCTAAGCAGGAATGTATGCTTCTAGAACAATTATCATATTAGCAGAATATTTGCAGAAGTTACAGCAATTTTGTGGTGAGTTGAAATTCCCTACATGTCACTTCTCCTTCTATTAAAAGCCTTTGCTACTCTTGAAACTCACTGCTCTATCTTCATAAATGTTTTCATCAGTACTTTTAAAAGAATTTATTAACGTCATGGGTCATGACGAAAATCATATCCTCAAACTTTAATTTCACTGAATCCTATTAAAATGTTTTTCTATTTGGAACCACATCTGGATGAAACAGCATTACTGCCATCCTGCATATATGATTCTCTCCTGATTTGTTTTCATGGAACATTAATGCCATGGGGTATATAATTAATGTCATACATGGCCTGCATGTGAGAAAGAATTTCTTTGCCAAACCTTTTTGGAGGACTATACAGTCTAATGAACTGGTCTAATGAACTAGTGACCATTAGTACTCCTCTGTTACAATGGTCTTAGGTCAGTGTAGACAGAGAGAACAAAGTGTAGACATGATCTTTAATAAATAACACTATTAAAATCACTCTTCATTTAATTTTTGATCTCTATTGATTTTCTTGTAGTTCTCATCCATCAATGCGGTAGGCTGCCTCAACGGCTTCAGAGATTCAGTTTTAAGCCTCTAACCAACTCTGGTGCCCATCTGCAGCACTTCACACATTGCTTTCTTGTCTTGAGGGTATTTTGTGCTTAGATAAAACAGATCAAACGATTCCTGTTTGTTCCTGCTATATTTGCTTGAATTTTGCTAACTGCTGTAAACCACAGCAAGTAATGGATTCCATAATAATGACCATCATCATCATCATCATCATCATCATCATCATCACCACCATCATCATCATCCACACTTTCTTATACATAATACTTAACAGATGCCACATATGCAGCAACAAAACAAATCACACTATCATCACAAAACAAACATTCCATTACAGCAATTACCAAAATGTATAACCTCAGTTACACTGGGAGGTGCTGACCATCTTGGACTAAGAGTTTGCACTTGATGTCTTTAATATCCAGTGCAATTAGTGAAGAACTCTAGCAGGACAGAGCTTCAGTTAACGTTTGCATTAAACAGTAGAATGGGGGAAAAGTGTGATCTCTGTAACTTTAACTTTGGCATGGTTGTTTGGACCAGATGGGCTGGTCTGAGTATTTCAAAAACTGCTGATCTCCTGGGATTTACACACACACACAACAGTCTCTAGATTTTACACAGAGTTGTAAACAGGAGTGGAACCTGATGTGGTCTTTTGCTGTTGTAGCCCATCCACCTCAAAGTTTGATGTTTTATGCATGCTGAAATGCTTTTCTGCTCACCATGGTTGTAAAGAGTGCTTATTTGAGTTAATGTAGACTTCTTGTCAGTTCAGACCAGTCTGGTCATTCTCCTCTAATCTCTCTCAACAACAAGGTGTTTCCCACTGCACACAGGATGCTATTTGTTTTTTTGCACCATTTGGTGTAAACTCACACAGCAGGAGATCAGCAGTATTCTGAAATACTCAAACTAGTCTAGATGGCACCAGTAGTGGAAGAAGTATTCAGATATATTACCAAATACTTCATTTTCTCCAATACTGCATGAAAAAGTATTATCAGCAAACTGTAGTTAAAGAAAATAGTATGGGTTTGCTCCCTCTGACTGATATATATTTCATCATCAGATTATTAATACTGCAGCTGCTGTAGGTGGAGCTCATTTTAAATATTTTATATACGATTTTATTTACAGAGATGCCAGATAAATTGGAGGGGTCATGAGATGATTAAAGGGAGAAGAAAGAAAACAAATCTGATACACAAATCTGTTTTCAGCGTCTCTAATTTTGATTTGTGGTGAGATAAAAAATCACTATTGGTGTTATCAGCTCAGACATCTGCAATGCGACCCAATTACACACTGGTTTTTTGTAAGATGTCAGAAGCCAAAAACATGGAAACCAATTATCAATGTGGTTTTCAATCTTTGCATTTTAAAAGCATGTTATATTATCCATTGTGTAAAATCTTTATCTTAAAAGTAACTAGTAACTAAAGCTGTCAGATCACTGTAGTGGTGTAGAAAATACACCATTTCCCTTGTAATGTAGGGGAGTAGAAAGTAGTATAAAATACAAATACTCAAGTAAAGTACACATACTTCAAAACTGTACTTCAGTAGAGTACTTGAGTAAATGTACTTTCCACTGCTGTCTGGCACCAACAACCATCACATAATTAAGGTCACAGAGATTGCATTTCCCCCTATTATGATGTTTGATGCAGACATTACCTGAAGCTCTTGACCTGTATCTGCATGATTTTGTGCATTGTGCTGCTGTCACATGATTGAATGATTGGATAACTGCATGAATGTGCAGGTGTACAGGTGTTCCTATATAAAAAGGACCAGAGATAAATGAAAGACACTTCCTAGGAAGTGAAGTAGGCAGTGATTGCTGTTGGAATAACCTTCACTCTTCTGGGAAGGATATCCAATAATTTTTTAAGCATGGTTGTGGGGATTTGCCCATTTAATCAAAAGAGCATTAGTGAGACCACTGATGTAGTGAGGCACTGATGTCAGAAGAGGAGCCCTGGAGTGCAGACAGGCTCTGTGCAGGCCACTCGAGTTCTTCCTCTCCAACCTTGGCAAATCATTTTTTGAGCACACTTTGTGCACATGTGCATTGTCATGCTGGAACAGAATTGGCTCCTTTGACTGAAGGGAAACTATAATGCCTCAACATACAAAGACATTCTATATAATTGTGTGCTTCCAACTTTGTGGTAACAATTTGGAGAAGAACCACATACACTCTAGGTGTGATACTCAGGTGCCAACAAACTTTTGGCAATACATTAGACAGATTGCCGCCTCACAGCTCCATGGTCCCTGGTTCAATCCTCAACATGCAGGTAGTCTTCAACTTATGATGCAGATCCGTTCCTACGTGGCGTCGTAAACCTATTTTCAGTGTAAGTCAGAACAATCGGTTATCACTGTCGATTGCATAGGAGCAGATCCTTTCACATGTTCAAGGATGCAAGCTTTATCCTTGATAATGGTAGTGACCGTCAAATGACTAAGTCCGAGCGCCCGGCCAATGTTTGTCAGTGTTTCCCCCTTATCGTATTGCTTGCAGTGTTTTGCTTACAGTGTTTACAAGCCGCTGGGGTGACGCACTGCTGCCTCAGTCCTGAGCCGCGTAACCGACCACCGTGTATTCCTCCACCGTCAACACAAACACAAAGTCACGACGTTCAAGTTTTACGTTTTACGACATATAACCACTTAAGTCGAAACAAGGCTTATGGGAGATGCGTCGTAACCACAAAACGTCGGAACTCGATTACTACCTGTATTTTCCTTTTGTGTGTGTGAGTCTCTGCTGCTCTGGTTTCTGGTTTTCTGCCTATGCAATGTGTGTGTGTGCATGATAAACAAGACAAAGGGGCTAATTAAGATGAATTAATAAATTAATAAATAAATTGTAAAGATAGGAGAACAAGAAGTTAGGCTTAAAATGCTATTAATGACAGAGGAAAATGTATAATGTATGTGCAGTATTTAAAGTTGCTCTATAAGTATATCCCTAAATGTAGACATGTTCTTTACTGGGTTCTTTGTATGGTTAGAGGCAATTAGATTCTTCTAATTTGAAGCTCCCTCTATAGGGAAAGACTCTACATAGTAATGTACAGTCCTCTTGACAGCAGCATGTCTTTCCAAACAACCAATGTAAGCCTCATCAACAATGGTAACTTCACAGATGTGTGGCTATCAATTTCTAATACCAATTTCTAAACATTTTGTGATAACTTCAAGATGATCTTGTTCTATTCTCTGATAATTTTACCTCTCTGTAAAAATAAATACATAAAACCAAATAAGCAAGTAACATCAACCTCATTACTATATAATTACTATGGAATCAGCTAAAATCTTCCAACAGACCAGTAAGACAATTTTAAAACTGAAGTGCATGAGCTACACTATATGGACAAAAGTATTGGGACACACCTCTTAATTACTGACTTTAGTCCTGTTGCCACAGACATATACAATCAAGCACTTAGACATGCAGTCTGCCTTTACAAACATTTGTGAAAGAATGGGTTACTGGTACTGTAATAGGTACTGAGTGGTATCATTGAAAAGTGTTTAGAAACCACAGCAGCTCAGCCATGAAGTGTCAAACCACCTAAAGTTACAGACTGGGGTTGTTTAGTGGTGAGCTCATAGTGTAAAAAATTCACCAACACTCTACTCAATAACTACTCAAGTTCCAAACCTCCGCTGGCATTAACTTCAGCACAGAAACTGTGTGCTGGATGCTTCATGCCATTGGTTTCCATGACTGAGCATCTGCATCCAAGCCTTACATCACTAAGCACAATGCCAAGTGTCAGATGGAGTAGTGTAAAGCACACTGCCATTGGACTCTGGATCAGTGGAAATGTGTTCTGTGGAGTGATCAATCAGGCTTCTCTGTCTGGCAGTCTGATGGATGAGTCTGGGTTAGGCAAATGGCAGGAGAATGTTACTTGCCTGACTACATGTACCAACTGTAAAGTTTGGTGGAGGAAGGATAATGCTATCCTGTTCCAGGGAAGAGAAATCTTACATTTTGCTTCCAAGAGGTTTAGAACAATTATATACTTCCAACTTTGTGGAAACAGTATGGGAAAGGCCCTCTTCTGTTCCAGTGTGACTGTGCCCAGTGCACAATGCAAAGTCCATAAAGGTATGGTGTGGAAGAAATTGACTGGCCCACACAGAGCCCTGACTTCAACCCCATCAAACACCTTTGGAATGAGCTAAAATAGTTGAGAGTTTTCTCACAAATCATAGTTAAATTAACAAATAAAAAAACTTACATTTTAAGTGTTCTATAAAGTTGCACCGACATGTCTGATCTTTGTGAAGATCTATTTTTACAACCAGAAGGTCAGTTAAAAGGACTAAAGTATTTTGTAATGACCCCAGTAGTTGGTGGCCATTCTACCATATTAACATATAAATGAAATAATAGAGTAAAAACATTCTCCAGCCTTGACTTACAGCATTGTAGCTCTTTTTTATGCCTGCAGCATACCAATACTTGTTTTGTAAACAAATCCTTAATGTTGGTAATATTACTGCTTACAGCTGCATTTCTAGCCCCCTTTGTCAATGGCAAGGCTCCAACTATCACTATCTTTCCCTTCAGGCACAAAATGTAGTTTCTGGTTCAGCAATTCTGAAAATAATCTGACCTTGGATGATTTAGGTGACTGAGAGAGACCATATTGTCAGAGGGCAGATAATGAATTCTCTCTCATTTTAATGCACTTCACCTATGCCTCCCACATGGATCATATGAACTGTCTCCATCTGTCCTTATAAAATGTTAGCCAACCACTAAACCTATCCAAAGCGGCTAAGAAAGAAATGGATACTGTTCACCTAAGAAAAATCTGAGTACTGACAGTATTTATTGACTAGTGTATATTTAAACCATAGCCAGTTGATGCATCTTGAAGTATCTTATTTATTTAAAAAAGTAAAAATGTATCCTTTTTGTAAATCATATTCCTATAAAACAAGATATTGTAGGCTGTGAAGGTTTTTATGCTATTACAATTTGGCAACCTCCTCATTACCTGTCTTGCTGTCTCAAATCCATCACAGACTGAGCATGGGGCCATGTGATTCCTGCCCAAGGGGGGCCTTTTAGCACCTGTTGCACTTCCCACTTTTTTATTTTTTACCACTAGGCACAATAATTACTTTACGAGGTGAGTACTGTAGGTACTATGGATTATGGCACACACTGCCCCACCTCTTCACATGTGGATGAGCCACCACTGAACAAATACTTTACACTTTCATAAATAAAAATATATAGCTGTATTTTTTGTGATATGTTCGATCTCATGTATCCCTATGTTATAGTTGTTAACATATTTCATTTCTTATTTGGGATAAATGTGGAGGGCATTTTAAAATGACTGGGCTGAGGTTTCTGGATTGTCTGGACTGACAAGTTTTCTGGATTCTAAAGTCCAGTCTCAACAAACATTACATGATGGACATTTCAACAGTAACAGGTCTATGGATGTTGCTGTAAAATGGCACAGAGGCTTCATAATGCATTTGAATAAAGAACTTTCTCACAGACATTGCAACAACCTATGAAAAAAGGCACAAGGACAAGGTGAGGAGGCAGACAGAAAATGTCTGGAATTTTACATTTTTGCCAATAACTTTAATATATTGTTTTGACTGTGCATCTAATTCTAAAACAGATTACTTAGTAATTATGGTGATCAAGCAAGTATTTATAAGGCTTTGTTATTAATCAGAAATGTACAGCCCAGATTAACAACTAAGCCTGAAGCATTCTGTAGAATATTTCAAACTGAAATTCAAATGTGCTTATACCTCATTATTCAGTTTTCTGCCTGAACCACGAGCTAGGTTACTTTTGGAGCTTGTTTAATGAAAATCTAAGGATGAGGCACTATATCTGAGCTGTGGTGTGATTAGGTTTAGAGAATGCCATGGCAGAGCAAGGCCTGGCAGAGCATGTGCTTTTCCTGTCATAGCAGCCTGACTGGCCCTGACCAGTGTGATGATAGAGGGATGATTAATTATGGTGCTGATGAAATGTGATAGCTGTGGAAATGTCAACGAGATGACACCACTCGTCAGTATGATGCAGCAGGGAGGACAGATCACACGCAGACATCTGGAGGGATGCGGAGCAGCAGGCACTCTCTGCCTCCGCACCATCACTGTTTCTGTCCTGCGTTGCCTATGCTTCTCTCTCTCTCTCTCTCTCTCTCTCTCTCTCTGCTCAGCTCATGCTCCTGAGAGAATGCTATTTATACAGCTAATACCACAGCAGTCACTGCACTGACATTCATAAGGCTGGTTAAGCTGGTTAAATCTAAATCCATTTGTCGCACTATGGACCTTTTTTAAATTTTTAATTATTGCATAGGCATATTTACTGCTTTTTCCTGAATTCTTTTATCAGTTTGGGGAAAGAGAAAAGTCTACACAATATAGTGATGATCTATTTGCTTTTGCAACTAATACAAGCCCACAAATCCTTTGGATATCTGCTTTTAGTTTCTGAATGTGAGCATTACACACACACACAAACACACACAAATAAAATAAATACACTTCTTCAATGAATTGATCCACTTACCTGAATAACCTGAATCAACATGATATAGAGATTTGAGATTTGTCCATTTGTGTATTTTAGCTTACTGTGTGCTACTAGAACTGTGCACACTAGACTGTGTATATTAAGCACAGACTCTTTCTTCTACACCTGTTTGCTCCATTTCTGAAGCACAGCTGTAACGGTCTATAAAACATCATTATACAGTACTGTGCAAAAGTTTTTAGGCAGGTGTGAAAAATGCTGTAAACTAAGAATGGATTTAAAAAATTGAAGTGTTAATAGTTTACTTTATCAATTTACAAAATGCAAAGCGAGGGAACAAAAGAAAAAATCTAAACCCAATCAATATTTCATGTTACTACCTTTTGCCTTCAAACCAGCATCAATTCTTACAAGTACACTTGCATTTTGTAGGATTATAGTCAGAGCCAAACTCAGCTACCAAGGTGAGGCTGTGGAAGACAGTATCATGTCACAGGGCATTCACCATGGCAAGACTGAGC
The DNA here is from genome assembly GCA_025674545.1 of Hassar affinis. Classification (NCBI taxonomy): domain Eukaryota; kingdom Metazoa; phylum Chordata; class Actinopteri; order Siluriformes; family Doradidae; genus Hassar; species Hassar affinis. The sequence goes on along the minus strand of JAOVYV010000002.1, from coordinate 16,260,061 downwards.
ACAGCAACAAGACACAAGGTAGTTATACTGCATCAGCAAGCGCTCTATCAGACAAAGATTTCAAAGCAGACTGGGGTTTCAAGATGTAATGTTCAAGCTGTTTTGAAGAAGCACAAAGAAACAGGCAATACTGAGGATCATAGACGCAGTGGTCAGCCAAGGAAACTTAATGCAGCAGATGACAAACACATCAAGCTTATTGCCCTTCAAAATCAGAAGACGTCCAGCATCCCCATCAGCTCAGAAGTGGCAAAAACCAGTGGGACCCAGGTACACCCATCTACTGTCCGGAGTGGTCTTCATGGAAGAGTTCAGCCAAAAAGCCATAACCTCCAACATGGAAACAAGGCCAAGCGACTCAACTATGCACAAAAACATAGGAACTGGGGTGCAGAAAAATGGCAGCAGGTGCACTGGGGACTGATGAGACAAATTTTGAAATATTTGGCTGTAGCAGAAGGCAGTTGTCTGCTGAAGGGCTGTAGAGCAGTATAATAATGAGTGTTTGCAGGCAACAGTGAAGCATGGTGGAGGTTCCTTGCAAGTTTGGGGCTGCATTTCTGCAAATGGAGTTGGAGATTTGGTCAGGATTAATGGTGCCCTCAATGCTGAGAAATACAGGCAGATACTTATCCATCATGCAGTACCACCAGGGAGGCATATAACTGAGCTCAAATTTATTCTGCAGCACAACGACCCCAAACATACAGCCAATGTCATTAAGAACTATCTTCAGCATCAAGAAGTATAAGAAGTCTTTGAAGTGATGGTATGGGCCCCACAGATCCCTGAACTCAAAATCGAGTCTTAGATTACATGAAAAGCGATTACATGTAAAGACAGAAGGACTTGAGGAAGCCTATATCCACAGAAGAGCTGTGGTTAATTCTCCAAGATGTTTGGAAAAACCTACCAGCCGAGTTCCTTCAAAAACTGTGCAAGTGTACCTAGAAGAATTGATGCTGTTTTGAAGGCAAAGGGTGGACACACCAAATATTGATTTGATTAAGATTTCTCTTCTGTTCATTCACTGCATTTTGTTACTTGATTAAAATAAACTATTAACACATAATTTTTTCACACCAGCCTAAAACTTTTGCACAGTTCTGTACATCTGTGGATGTAGCAATTTATTTGCTTAAGGCACATCAGGGCTGCTTAATTCAGCAGGTACCTGCACGTAAGTCCTCTGAACAGCCAGTGAGAGAACATTATAACGGCTGAGCAAGATAACAATAAATATTCAATGTACTTTGCTTGTATGCGTTTGGTAAACTGAATGCCAATGAAGCAGGTGTCCATATGGACTTACCGTCTGCTACGGTGTTTCAGGATTAATTTACCTGCATTGTTTTTGTTTTGTGTGTCACAAGGATGTGTCATGGGTTTGAAAAGGATTTTAAACATTTCTAGCTTAATGAGAGAACTATAATTTATTGTAAACATGTCTATGTAGACAGTGCAAGATTAGATCTTTGTTTATAATTTTAGTAGATTTATTTATTAGGCAAGAACTTTTATAAAGGATGTAGCATTCAATTTATTATTTTGGATATGTGGAGAAAAAAACCCCACTGCAGTTATTACATCAGAATATAGCTGGTGGAAAAACTAGAAGCCTGCCTACACAGAGTGGTGCTAAACCTGGCATTCTTAGAGAACAGCAGTGCTGCAGCTCTCAATCTGCTTCATATGCAGCTCCCAATCAGCTTAATACAGTCTTATAAATCTTCTGCACAACAGTCTTTATCCAGAGTGCTGAAAAACTGACCTTATGTTTGTATCGAAGCCAGATTGTAAATGCATGTGTTTCTTCCCGTATCTGTACCTCATTTACTTTACTGGGATACAAGCAGATGTCTTTTGATCATTATGTACTTAATATAAAACAATATGTAACAGTAGATTTAATCAGTGTTTCTAAGTGAAACACACATTTCCAAATTGTCGCTCTAATTCCATCGTGAGTAAACACGGATCTGATACCTGGCCAGGAAGAGAAGTACTGATGAAATGTGTGTCATGAAATTGCTCTGTGATAAATTAGCCTGTATTGAGCCATTATTTTAGCAAACCATCAAGCTGCATGCTGTGTTGATGGGTACAACTGAGTAAATTAAGAGGATTTCATGCAATAATGACAACAATGCTCTACTAATGCCATAAGGAAATTCAATATCACAAATGACAGCAGAGAGAAGAGAAGAGAATCCCAAGATACAAGAGAATGTAAACAGCTAAAAGGTGTGTGAATGTTGCCTGACTGGTTTTTAAATATTACTTGTAAATGTGCCGATGGTGAAAAGATTTGAGTGATAATTGTATCCGTACTGACTGATCGATTAGTAATGTGATTACATGTGACCTCTGATGTTGGGGTGAAGAATTCCTAGAAACCATGTGCAAAATATTGTTTACAAAGGGAATGCAGCTGTCTCTGTAAACTACATGATTACAGATGACTTTTTACATTTTTTCTCCCCCCTAAATTTTACAGAACAATTTTCTGAAAGCAGATGAAAGATTTATTGTGCACAATGATAGAAAAGAAAACAGGACATAAACATGCTGTCAGCCATGCTTCAGTAGAATGTTGAAACAAATACTGAAAACATAAAAAATAAAATAAACAAAAACAAATTTATTATGGAGTTGGGCCACCGCAAGCTGCTGGAACATCTTCATTGCACCTAAACATAAATTCTGAAACTGTACTAGAGGGATGAACATTATTCTTTCAAAATATTTGATGATAATAATGGAGAGTGCTCTCCAACATCTCCAATTACTCCAAAAGAGTTAATTTCACTGGAACTAAGGGGCCGAGACCAACTCCTGAAAAACAACCCCACGCCATAATCCCCCTTCAGCAAACTTTACACTTGGCAACTGGCAAACCCAGACTCGTCCATCAGATTGCCCAGCAGAGAAGCATTATTTGTCACTCCAGAGAACACGTCTCTACTGAGTCCAGTGGCTGTGTGCTTTACACCACTGCATCCGATGCTTTTTTCGCTTGGTGATGTAAGGCTTGGATGCAGCTGCTCAGCCATGGAAACCCATTACATGAAGCTCTATGCACAGTTCTTGAGCTAATCTGAAGGCCACATGAAATTTGGAGGTCTGTAGAGATTGACTCTGCAGAATGTTGGCCACCTCTTCCACTTTGTTATAATACCACTGACAGTTGACTGTGGAATATTTAGTAGTGAGGAAATTTCACAACTGGACTTGTTGCACAGGTGGCATCCTATCACGCTACCACGCTGGAATTCACTGAGAATCTGACAGAGACCCATTCTTTCACAAATGTTATTACACCTGTGGCCATAGAAGTGATTGGAACATCTGAACTCAATGATATGGATGGGTGAGTGAATACTTTTGACAATATAGTGTATGACCAAAGTGCCCATCCGTAGTTTTTATGCTATGTTCTGTATTTAGACCATAGGTAGCCAATGGTGTGGCTGTATATTTGGACTGTTTTTTAGGATGACCAGTTAAAGGGTGCAATTTCGGTGGTTGTGGTGATATATTGATGTTCATTAATCATTCTGTAAAGCCACCAGCTGCAGTTCTGTGAGCAGGAGCGCTGACAAGTGTTTCCTCATCCTCTGATCCAGCACAGGGTTTATCCAACACAGCACATTTTTAGACATTAGACAGGGATACCCTATAGCCACAACAGACAGCACATGAGTTATGGAAGGCTAACCAGCCACCCTGCTAACTGGTCAGTAGATAGGAGAATGCTGAATGTACGAAACATCGTAATTATTACACTGAGTGTCTTGATGTTTGTTTAGCAAGCTGTAATATGCAAAAGTAAATGACTGCTTAAAACCAATACATTTCACAAAAAAAACTTTTATTACACTGAAATGTACTGACTTTAGGCATGAACACTGTGAAGCACTCTTCTCCAGTACTGGCTATCTACAGCAAAATGATAGGCACCTAATATAACTCAAATATACTGTGATGAACTTTGTATTGTATATCTTGAAAGTAAATAATTGGAGAATCATGTGACGATAATTTAATGACCCTTTTTGTGTTTCAGTTGTATTATTTTGCAAACAGAATTAGATACAGGATTTTGCCTGCCAATTTTCCTTGCTTTTGCAGGTTTTCTATGATTTACAAGTCATGTTACCCGTTAGGCAGAGGACCAAATTGATCATATACTGTGTGTGTGAAAACAAAAGCACACAAACACTTTCTCTCTTCTCTCTCTCTCTTCTCTCTCTCTTCCTCTGTATGTGTATAAATATGCTGACAAACAAACCTAAAAAAAACTGTAGCAAAGGATAACTAAAATATCACCGCTCTTATTTTTTTATTTAAAAAAATGCTTTATAAAAAGGTGGCACATAACCTGTGGTAAAGACACCACAGGCAAACATCCTTGAACAGCAGATAGGCAGAGAAGAGAGAAACAGTAAGAAAATATCCACATATCTGATTCAAAATAACCAGTGTTGCTGGTGACCATAGATTTTGGTAGGACAGGCTGGCATTAATAATAAGATTCAAACAAGATTAAATTGAGAAGCTTCACACTTTAATGATACTATAGGTTAGTAGTGATTTTTAGAGTAGCCCATAATAGGCAGAATCCACAACATACCACATATACAGGGGTTAGACAATGAAACTGAAATACCTGTCATTGTAGACCACAATAATTTATTAGTATGGTGTAGGGCCTCCTTTTGCGGCCAATACAGCGTC
>JAOVYV010000002.1:16244604-16255224 GCA_025674545.1 Hassar affinis | reverse complement strand
GAGTACCCAGAGTAAACCCACGCGGACACGGGGAGGACATGCAGACTCCACACAGAAAGGACCCAGACCACCCCACCTGGGGATTGAACCCGGGACCTTCTTGCTGTGAGGCGACGGTGCTGCCCACCGCAGCTCAGTAGTCCACTGTCTTAAACACAGAGCTGCCGCTCAATGACTGAAAATCTTCCCAAAAATCTTTCAGAAAGAAATGCAGAGTTTATACAGTCACACCCAGTTTAATCAGTTAGATCAGTTTGTTTATCCACATTGTTCTCCCCAATTTGGTCACCTGCTAATTCTGCCAGTGTGTATAAAGTGATAGACATCTATGGAAGCTTCTACAGGTGTTTCCCCCATGAGAATGGCAAGTTATCACGATTTAGTGATTTTCAACAAGGTTTAATAGTTGGAGCTTGTAAGTTGGGTCATAGCATTTCAGAGGTAGAAGCAAAATTTGGATTTTCATGTATGAGCATTTTAAGGGTGTACCATGACTACAAGATTTCTGGCCAAACCTCAGACTTACGACATCAGCATGAGGACTGTGCAAAGATCCGGTGGGGGATCTACCAAGTATTAATTGGTATACCAGTTTATCTGTTACTTCAGTGTATATAGAATATATAGAAAGCCAGCTGGGAGTTAGTCCAAAGTCTTTAGTTGAAGGGTATATATTTTCATGGGGATCCTGTCTCTGCATGTTGGTAATTTTTACCTTTGACCTGTCTCACATGCCTACAACTGCCTATTTTTTCCCCCATATTCATTTATTTCCATGTGAATTTTTCCACATGATTAATTTACTTTCAAGTATTATAATTCAGAAGAACTGTATATATCTCTAAGGTGTGTCTGTGTTGATGTCTGTGCTTTGGGTAGGAGACAGTCCAGCACATTCAAAGCACATCTGCAGGTGTTGCACAGAAATTAGGCCTCCAGCTGTGTTGTGTGTGTGTGTCTGTACACACAACAAGAGAGATAATCATTCCTTGATAGGATCCAAATCACGTCCTTGTAAGATGCATCCTTACAATTTGGGTCCTTCAGAGTCTAGGCAAGACTCCATCCTAGCATTCAGAGAACACTCTGCGCATAGAATGTGGGTGCTGTGCTGAGGCTTTGGATAATTTAAATAAGCTGTGGATACACTTCTGGCATTTTTGAAAACTCTGAATAAAGAATGTGGCCCTTAGCCTAAATCGAAGGACTCTGGACACTGGAAAAGTCCTTTGACGTGGCATCCTAGAGCTGCAGCCATAAGGATCCTTCCCATTGACACTGGAAAACAGGGATAGTTCGTCATCGCTTCATTCAACGACCTTAAGTCTCATCACTAGTCGTCCTCAGACACTCAGACACTTAATGAATCCATTTCACCTATCTGCCATTATTACCCAGCATGCACTGGGCTGCCATTTTATCAACTCTATAAGCAAACGACTTTGTAGTTGTACAGTTACATAGTAGTTCATCTTGCTCTGCACAATTTGCTCCCCCAGATATAGTGTATCCAACGGAGTAGAACTGGGTAGAGACGGTAACGACAGTAGGGACATGCCCCTACTACTGAATTGTCCCTAGCAATAATTTTGATCAAAATTTAAAATACTACGGTGCGTCAGTGTCTAGTCAATGTATCCGGTACACAAGCTGTTAACAGATCTCGTTTCTCTACTCTGAGTCCCGCCTCCCGGACCACATCACTAACACGATTGGCTTTGCCGTTTCTTACTAACCTGTGAGAGGCTGCAGGAAGCGGCAGCGCTCTGAACTACACGGGGTGAGTGCCACACTGTCTACAGCGACAACACTGCGTCTGGTATTGTTTCCGTAAGGGACAGTGCATTTTATTTTAAAACGAGGTACGGAGGGCTACTATACCGACCTGGAGTTAAACACGAGTTAGTGCGCGCGTGTGCGAGTGTGTGTGTGTAAGTGTGTAACCAACAAATACTTCAAGAAACGTCAGTGGCAACACATTTTTCATTTTCAAAATAAAATTAATTTTATTATTATAGATCATACTACAGCTGATGTGTCTTTAAAAATCCTGTTGCACTGAAATTCTACCAGGCTTTACTTACTATAGTTCCTGATATTGCTTGTATTAATTTTGAGTAAAAGCACTTTACAGTTGGCCATGATGTCTGATTAGGTGTGCAAAATTTATGTTTAACATTTACAGCATTTTTGTCATTAGAATATGAAAAACACTGATCACATAATATTAAAATAATTAATTGCTCAGTCTTAAGCCGTTTTTCAATACATAGTACGCCAAGTTTGGACTTTGCGCTCATTCTGCCATTGGATCAGCAGCCTACTTGACATCACCTGCTAGCGTGACCACACATCTAAAACGCTGGAGCAATTTTTCACGTAGCCTCCTTCTTATTTTTAAACTCATATTTGTAGCCTAAAAATCGTATAACTATTACATAAACACACCAAGAGTAGTATTTTGACACTTCAGCCATCACGCCGAGCTTGGTGCGAAAAGCATTGTGGGAAATCTGACTATCTCAAACCACCTCCCGATGCATCCTTGATAATATGGGCGGAGCAAGAACTCTTTCGGGCATTTGAACTGTACTTGGTTAAATGCAGATATAGAAGGGAACAGTACTTGAGCTGCGACTGATGCTTCTCAAGTACACAAGAACACAAATACAGACAAGTACGGAGACTGAGAAACGGCCAAAGCCGGGAGAACCCTGCAGTATTACTCAGGGTCGCTCACAGCTAACGTCAACATGTTCCCTTGAGGCTAGTGATGGGTCGTACTGTGCCGAGGCTCCGGAGCGTGTGTCGAGAAGTCCAGGAAGTTTTTCGTGAAGCGCGTATCGAGGCTTGCTTCTTTAAGAACAAGTGACAGAAACAGTTCACCCCGGGACATTCTCGAGCAGAACCTTTATACCATAAAGGTGTGGATGTATGCCCCTCTGCCTCTCCCAGTACTCAGCAGAACAGAGGATACTCAGCAGAACAGAGGATTCTCTGTTCTGCTGATGTTCGGTTCGGCAAGGGGAAATCCTTCTCCTCTTAGCAGGCTCCATGAAAAAAACCTGTCACATATAAATTTGCAAAACTCCAGAAGTAACACCCACATTTTCCTGGGACTCATTGCGCTTTAAATATGCTCATAAATCGCGCCAGGACTCGAACCAGTTCCTGAACCGGCGAGGCTTCACACGTCATCCATGACGTCACTTGTTCGTAAAGAAGCAAGCCTCGATACGCGCTTCATAAACGGCTTCCTGGACTCCGAAGCTTCGGTATTATTTGCCCATCAGTACTTTATAGGCTTGCTCCTCCTCAGAGTCCAAGCACAATGGAAAAAAAATACTGTTTCTAAATAAAAATGAATAAAGTCCATCACACCATTATTCACAAGCACAATCCTATAAAAACACCACTAAAATGTAAACATGAATAGACCTATATTACCTTTACCCACTCATATATGAAATCATGAAGGAATGGATGGATGGATGAATTAACCACACAAAATCATATTAAGATGTTTTTATTTCTATTCTTGGCAGTGATTATTCCCATGTTAACACTTGCATGGGAGGCAGGAGTCATCACATCAGTTGAAATGACAACAATAGTTTTGACCAGCAGGGGGGTTTGTGTGCAAATGAAGCCTCGAGAAATGAACCTTTTCTCGAACCAATCTGACGGAAAGCTTCGAGGCTTCACGAGGCTTCATCAGCCCATCACTACTTGAGGCAATCCCCCCTAGAGAGAATGGGGAAAATGTACTACAGCCCTACTACAAATGTGGAAAGATGCAGGCGGACCCTCTGAGAGTAGCGTATGGGAATGGGCCCTTTAACAGCAGGTCAGGGAAAAGCGTCGCTCCTGTAACGGGAGAAGACTGACCGTAGCAAACATTTATTACCTCAGGCGTTGCCTTATCGCAGAACCTCTACAAAGGACCCACGTTACCAGTCTAGCTCTGACACCTCACGACATAGCGTTACAATACCGAATGAAGGGTGCGACAAGAGGCGCTGCTCAAACACCCATTTAAATAGGCTGACGCGCAGGTGTCTTGTGTTTGCCCTTAATTAGCGCTGAGCCCCCTAGTGTTAGGTCACGGTACAGCGAGCCCCCTAACACACAGTGACATTATACTGCAGTTTGGGAAAGGCGCTCTGCTTGTGTGAGATGCTTCACTCCAAAACAGTTTGGGCAGTGATCATTGTCCATCATCTAACTCCATCAGGGCCTGGCAGACCAAGCTACTTGTCATCCTGCCCTGAAACACACATTTGTTGGGAAGATATAATGATTCACAGGAAATTATAAATTAGGAGACTAGTTACTCTGCATCGGCCATGGCTTCACTGCTACACATCCATACTAACAAAAGATGTGTGTGTGTGTGTGCGCTAAGGACACACTCGCTCATGGGGCTTGTTTTAAAAAAACACTTGATAATGATTTTGCTAACTGAAAATAAATAAATTCTTATGAGCTGTATTTAGTTATTGTGCTAAAAATTATTTTGATGACTGATTTAATTCACCTGCTGCTCATAAGTTCAGAGAAATTTAAATATTTGGGACACGTGTCTGTAGGTTTGTCACTTCCATGATTATTTCCATGAAATCTCTCGATTAGTTGAATGCAATTTAATAAAATGCAACACATTATTTCCTAGCACTAGTGTGTCATGGAAAAACTATCATACATTTAGTTTGGTTATGATATAAAATAAATTAGAAACCCAATTGTATTCTAGGCATACTGAGTCAAGTTCTCAAGTGCTTTGCTTTTATTCTCTGTTGATTTTCATGATTTAAATTAGACTTTGCTTCAGCATGTTGGGTGACAGAAGGGTCTGTTGCTTTGCCAACCCCCTAAAGAGAATGATGCTATGCTTGGCCTCTGCTCTGTTGTGCTCCTGCTGGAGACATTTCTCTGCTGATTTTAATCTGCTTCATTCTTCACAAGAATGTGATTTAACATGACCGGTGTTTACATGAGATCAACTGCACAGTAAGAGGATTGTGGTTATATTGTTTATTATCAGAAGCTCACAACCCAGATTGTAAAAAACCCTCAAATAATTCCTTCTTATTTGAAGAGTAAGACTGAAATTGAAAATTGATGTTTGCATTTATAAGTTTGGCCTTATATGACATTATATAAATGTTTAATTACCAAAGTAGCATCATTTTTAATCCACAGGATGTTTAAAAATGGGTAAAAAAAGTGGAGACTCTTTATTTTTTAATTTGGTAATACTTTAATTAAATGTCATAGATGGTTACTATTTCATGGTTATGATTTAACTCAGTCTCTAAGTGATTTTACAGATTATATGTATTTTTCAACTGTTCACGGTTATATTTAGTGTTTGTGTTTAACTCAAATTATGTCTGGAAAATAAGGAACAATTAATTATAGCAAAGAAATGATTAATGTAATGTGGGTACACTTACTTAAACAAAAAGTTTACAAATTGGCTAACACAAATATGATGTGAAAAAACTGAAGGAAAGCTTTCTAACATTGACTTAAGTTTTGCCCAATCATCAATTATGTCTATATGTTTATTAAATATTTCTAAATACATCTTCCACGCCAAAGTGGGGTGTTTCCTGCAGAAAAATCAAGTCACAGCATTAAATTTATATGATGTAAAATGTTATAACTATCTACAAGTCACCTGGCAACACCAATTCTAATTCAAATGACCACTCATGTCCTGTTCTGTTGTTTTTCATTTTGCCATTTACTTATACATTTAACATCATGTTTATACCTTTTGTGTTTGCACAATAGCCTAATGAAAATGTATAATATATTAATATGACAATAATTTCCTTTTTTTTTACATTGTTCTACCAGCTGTTTAAGCTGATTCCTGGATGTCTTACTTTATTGCTATGCTTCATGCTGAATAAAATTTCTCCTAACACACACACTTCACTTTTGCACAATTCATTTATTGAGTGCTTATACTGTCACCTCGATGTGTCATATTGAGTTTATTGTGTTTGTGCTACATAAAGGCAACATTGTGTGATTTCTGTGATTTGCCACAGACCCAATCAGTAAACGTGATCAAATATACCCAGCTTACAATATTATGTTAAGGAGAAACTTTTCTGAATGATTCTTAGAAAGCTCTGTGAAGCAAATCATTTATAACATCACATTTCCAAAAGGTTCATTTCATACCAGTCTAACTTTCTCATGACCATTACTGAATGTTTCCTATAACATATCAGATAGACGGGTATTCAGGCAATATAAAAATGTAGAGTACATCTAGTTTTAACAGTTTCCTTCTAGACAAAACAGTCAAAGCACCGAAGATACATATAAATCTTGGATTTCAGTTTTTGGGTAAATGTCTTTGGAAGAGGATCTGATGTTCCCCACTGTTCTGATTTGACACTGACCTGATGCAACTGTTTTCTAGTAAGATGTTGAAGTTCAACCATTCAGTAGATGACATTGGTTGAGAATGGGTAGTCCAAGAATTCTCTGTTTTAAGTTCAGGAAGTTTGCAGTGCCCTTTTTCATTATGCCATGCTCTGCAATGCACTTGTACAACATTTTGTTTTTACCATTCTACAGAATCAACTTCACATTGACAAATAAAGTTCTCACTTCATGAACATACCACAGGTTCCTCTTTTTTCAAGTCCAGCCTGTGATCTCAGTCCTCAACCTGGGTTGGTCTGTTACATACAAGCAATTAAAAAAAAGATACAACAGTCATACATTCCATTTAAAGTTGTATATACAGATGAATGGCATTCTATACTGAAGGTTAATTGTTGCATAGCCTGAAATGTAGAGTATGATTTCTCAGCAGATTTAGATATCCTGTGTTGTATACTTACAATACACAACATGTTTGTAATAGCATACCATAGCATATTATCAAGGTACATCACACTGAAATTACACACGACGGATATCTCTTGTATACAATACATGGCTTAACATGAGTGTAAACCAGAAATGTTCTAGGTGTATATGGTGATATACTGTACATCTGCTTTTACTTTCAAAGTAACTTGACAACATTCTTGTCCAATATACATCATTTGGTTTATGTGACCTTGAGTGCAACATGATTATAAAGAAATGTTGTCCAGTAAAACAAAACTTCAAAGTGATCAAAGTTAAAAGCGTACTGAGAGGATATTTGCTGTGTAAAGGCCTACGCCTCAATATTTAAGAAGACAAATGAACACTTGCCTTGCAACATTATATAAGAATCTTGCAGCTATAAGTAGAACCATGTAATAGAAAAGAAATTATTACTTCTAACGGAGAACGCTGGTTATTGCTGTGAATGCAATGATAATGTAGACAAAGTATAGTAGCTTCCGAATAGTTCATTACATTTTGGTAAATACAGTGCTAAAGACATTCTTAGTTCAATAGAAATACAAAGTCTGTCTTATAGCAATGCACCATTCCCATAACAGCCTCTGGGCTGCAAAAATTGGGTCATGGACACTGATTCCTGAGTGACAGGTCATTTGTGAGTTTAGTGTTAGACTGTTCATGTTTATTCATTTGCTTTTATTACTATCCTTCAATGGTGCATCAGTGAGCCTCATAAGGAGGTCTCTACACATGAGCTGTTTCTGTGGAAAGAGCGGTGATTGGGGCAGCTCTCACTGCAATGGACAATGAGAACTGGGAAGTAGTGCGCATCTTGGTAGGCTGGAGGGTCTTCCTCACTTGTGGTGATATGTCCGGAGAGACAGCGTGTGTTCTCGCTGGGGCTTTCGGGCTCATCCAGGCTGCCACTCCGCCAGAAGCAGCTGCGGCGTGAGCCATACAGGCGGCCCAGTGAGAAGCGGCTGCTGCTAAAGGGAAGGTGAGGGCTTGCATTGCAGATGCTCAGAGCACTGCGCGAGAAGACTGAAGAGCTGCTGATGGCTCTGTGGCAGCGCTCACAGTTCTGCCTGAAACCTCCTGAGCGCTGTGCTAGGTCCATCAGACCCGCCTCTGAGTAACTGGGCACCAGCTGTTGGTTGGAGCGAATGTGCCATTCTAGCTCAGTGCTGTCAACCGTATTGACCCTGGGAATGCGTCTGCAGTACGGATGCTCTTCACATGGTGTCATTGGGATGTAGTCTGTTCCAAAGAGTTTCTCCACGCGGTAGTGGACGTAAGCTGTGCGGTACTCTGTCAGCACCCTCAAAGGCCAAGAGAATGTGAGAAAGGCAGCTGTCCAGAAGACATAGTTAGAGATGTACCAGGGGTGGTTATCTGGATTTGAAAAGGCAATCATGTACTCTTTGAAGTCTACATTCTTCAGGTGCATTCCCTCCCGGGCCTCCATATAATCATCAAGACCTTCATTGTCTGTAAAGAACCTGGCCCGCTGAGTAAGGTAGGAGTTCTCAGACTCCACATTAGCAAAGCTAAAGCACTTAGTGAACCTTAATTTGGTGATAGGCGATTTATCCAGGCCAACTAACTGCTTGGAAACATCCTTCACTCCACAGTGGCCATAGTCAAATTCTGCTTCAGCCACATGAGTGTTCACCCTCTCATGATACACCTGAGTTGTGGTGTAGGCATCACCATTACGGTAACGCGTTACCTGTCGCGTTCGCCGGACATAATGGTAGCTGATGGCTTTCCACCAAATACAGGGTTTGGCCTGTTGCATTCTCTGCACCCTTTCATAGATTCCCTCTACATCCACTTTGTACTGTAGCTCATTCCTTGCATGGCAGTGCCAGCACTCCACCAAGTAAACCACATACAGCATGACAAGGAACGCTAAAGGGATATAAATGTAACCATCAGAACACGGACTGTCATGGTATATCATGGACTTCCCTTTGTAGGCACTGTCGAAGCTTAGCCGGGTGACCTTGGTAACATGGCACCACACCATGGCTCCCATGCACCCGTACATGAGTATGGAGAGCAAGAGGCATTTCCAGAACACTTCTCTGCACAGGGACTTGCTCAGTGACTGTTTCAGAGGCCTTTGCTGCATGTAAACGTGGGGACAGAATACAGCAGACATAGATTTACATAGCTCAAAACATGACGGCTCATTAAGCAAAAAAGCAATGAATACATATCAATGTTCAATCCTGATATGACATGATCAATAAATAGCAATTGCAATGGTAATAATATATTAAGAATTTATTATGCATGGCAGTATCAGAATATGGCTGCAAGATTACATTTATTGATGTATAGAAATGATGGAATACATTCAGTGTAATAAAGGATTATCATAACAACTGATACACAAACACAGGGGTACTGAAGGATGGGGCCAAAATTAGGGAAATGTCATGCATTTACTCATGTGTTTACAGCAGTGACTTTCATACCGAATGAAACATATTTCGTGAATGACAATGATTTGGGTCTGCGTGCTAGTAGGCTAAATCGTGCTAAATGCGTTCGCCTGGTGCAGCATGATGGTGGTGGAATGAGTGTTTTCCTACCTCCTCTCTCGGGCTGTCTGCCTCTTCCTCTAACGCGGTCGCAGTGCTGCTCTCACTGCCTGTCGCAGCCGAGCCTGGCGGGGACATGGTGCAAGAATGCACCAGGGATCACTGCTTACAAGTGCTTAGTGGCTGTTGTTTTTTTTTTAACGCCAGACGATTCCGTATTAATATATACAAATCGATCTTTTCTGATCTGCTTCCGTTTGCCTCCCGTGTCGCTGTCCAACACTGTCAAATCGTCCACTGATCTTGATTTACCATGACATCTCCAGTCGAATAACTGGGACAAATTGAATAACAGGAAGACCATTAAAGGACATTACTGAGAAGAGAGGAAAGCTGCGCTGGAAACCTGAGCGATGCGTGTTTAGCTTGTAGGATGTGTCGGATTCGGGATGCAGCTTCAGGACGCCGCCATGCCTCCGATGCGCTAAAGAAGACGGGTTAAGACGGATATTAGACGCCATTAAAGAAACGAGAGCAAGATTAGCCTATTAACGCACCCGTGTTGATTCAGGGTTTATACATACCAAGCGAAGGTTATTAAGGTAATAAGAAATGCTACTTAGTGATTCGGCGGCTGGTGGAGAATGGGGAGCACGACCTTGTGCATGGAGGATGGAGGACTCCTCTCTTTCAGCCGACAGCAGATGTCGACAATTGGGCCAAATTCAATTAACGGAATTGCCTGGCTTAATCAAGCACTCGTCGTGATATTCAACTGAAAAACGAAAAACAAACAGTGTTGTCTGTAATGCATCATCCTCACCCAAATCACCACCTTCATTTGACACCGATTTTATAGACTAGGAGTTTGTGTAGGACTGTGTAGAAACTAATTGTATACACTCAAAGTTTTAGTAATTATCTAGGGAAAATATTTTATTGTTAACTTTGGGCATTTCAGTTACATGTAACTTGTCATACAGGGTAACTTTACACTAGCCAGAGAACACAGGGCATTTTATGCTTCTGTAATGTTTATTTAACGTGAATGTATAAACTAACTCAAGACAAAATGTATTAACTGAATTCATAGTTTAAAACGAGTTTTAAAACCTAAAATACATATTTGTATGTACAGGTGTTAGACAATGAAACTGAAACACCTGTCATTTTAGACCACAATAATTTATTAGTATGGTGTAGGGCC
>JAOVYV010000002.1:16221521-16231754 GCA_025674545.1 Hassar affinis | reverse complement strand
ACTCCACACAGAAATTTCCCAGGTCGCCCCACCCAGGGATCGAACCTGGGTCCTTCTTGCTGTGAGGCGACAGCGCTATCCACTGCGCCACTGTGCCGTCCAAGCAGGGAGATGTAAACATTTAAATGATGCTTTACCCATACGTGTTTGCTTCCATAGCCTGTGCATATGACCCAGGGAACAGAGTGAGACATCAGTTTAGGGTCTTCCCCATGGGGTAAGCTTTACACCCATGTGTTTACAAAATGTGCCCTAGAGGATATTAGGATGATTAACTAATTAGAGCAACTTTTTTTTAAAAATAAGGTGCCCTTGAGTTCCTAAAACACTACGATCTATGTGGACTCCCCTATACCAAGAGCAAGTGATGAGCCAGATAGATCTCATGATTTCACATGTGGAAACTCTGAGACTGAAATTCAATTATGTGATGAGCAACTCTGACAGAAGACAGAGCTGTCTCGATAAGAACGGCAGTCAGAAAATTATGAGTAGCCACAAATCACCCATATATAGACTTTCTTCATCTGTCATCAATGTTGACAGCTGCAACCACAGTGGTAAAAGTGGGTTGTATAGAAAAAAAAAAGCTGAAAGTGAAAAGAAAATGAGAGCTGAATATATAATCAGACAATAGATGCACTGTCTTGCAGCAAGCCTATACACGGCAATTGGCAAATCCACAAGAAGGTGCTTCAGTTCATTTGGAACACTTACGGCAAAGCCGAAGTCAATCTATTCACAAACAGGCCGCTCACTGCCTGGTTTGGTTTGAGGCTTGGGACCAGATTTTGTTGGTGCATGTTCAGGCAAATTGACAGATGCATGCATTACTACTGCTGTTACTTTTATGGATGACGTTGAGAACATGCAGACAATGCAAGCAATGTTGCTGCTCACCCCGTTCTGGCTCAACAGACCAGATAAGTTATTTCCTAATACATTTTTGCATAATTGTCATATTAACTACATGAACACTTTTGCTAAGTAACTAACATGAACCAAAATGGAAATTATGTATTAACATGCCCACATTTCCTGCCCACAGTGACAATAGAAGCTGCAGCTTGACATTTCTCTCCGTTATTGCACTGCACATGAGCACATTTTTGGATCCTGTGTGCTAATTTTAGTGCTGCACTGGCACATTGCCAGATTTGCAGTTAAATTATATAATTATACTCCCAAAATTAATCTGAAATTAAATGCCATTTGCCAGAAGAGTGGTTGACACACTGCACTATAGATGTGCATTTTTAGAAGACGGCTCATCATTCCGTCAGTTTTCCTCTCTAGGTTCTTTCTAGGTTTTTTCTATAAACTTCTTATCCATAAACTCTGTCTATACATTGTGATGCAAATATGCAAATATGCTTAAATGCAGAAATTATTATCCCTTATAGGTTGAGAAGGAAATTTGTCATACAGGAATGTTTTGGCTCTGATGTGACATCTAGTTCATGTCATTTGTAATCCTCCATATGTATGCAGACAATGCCATGGCTTGTAACACATTATTTTGAAATATTAACCACACCTGTTTGACATTTTAACCATACACTAGATAGTGATCTCAACCTGAAAGATAAGAATTTTCTTCAGGAATGAGATTATTTCTTTTTTTATTTATTTATTTATTTTTTGCTGGAATAAAATCAAAACACATAAATGACACTGCAGTTCAATTTCACACCAAACAAAGAAAGGGGATGAAGCACAGAGGGGTGACAGGGTGCCATTTGAATTTGGCATCCAAAAAATAACCCTGAAATTGGTATGAGTTAAGACTTATAACAGCTGCACAATAGCTGAGAACAGACCGACTCAACCAATATCAATCTGTGGTTCTTATTACATAAGTGAGCAGCCAATAAATAATGAAACCTCACTGCTGAGAGTGAGTCTGTATTGTTGCATTTAGTATAGTTGCATTGATTAGCTGCCTGGCATAGCAATTAATGCTGGGTGAAAGAGGAACAGACTGAGGCTTGGCTTGCTGTATACTGAACAACCAACATTCTGCAGCAAAAATGACCTTTCACTGAGAAATCCACTGTGTCACTGGAAGTTAGTCAAAGATTAGGCTCTGCGTCTGTCTTAAGAACTTTCCTGGCAACTCAATAAAATATTCCACAATTAGCTAAAAACTGGTTGTAAGCAACTCTTCACTGTGGACATCACATGAAGAACATGCTAGTGCTGTAAAAGACCTATACCTATGTTTGTATGTATAGTATTTTCCACTATAGAAAATGTCAGTGTGACATTTTCCTGCCTTGTTGTTCTTAGAGCCATTATTCCCACATGGGGATGCCATCTTCTTTCAACTTCATTGTTTTACAGTGCCAGGGAGAAAAAAAATCTTTCAAAGGGAAAATTAAATAGATTTTCAGTAACATCACACACTGGAAAACTTAAAACATTCACTTATTTTTTATGCTAATGTGTCAGTTCAATTTGAATAATATAAGAAATCTCAAGTGGGGCTTTTTTCTATCAATAGAGAGGCCAGAATGTGATTGTTTCAAAGAACAAACACTGTATGGCACATTAGAAAACTAATACTGCAGTCTAAAGATATTATCTGAACGTATTCAGTACACTCAAGTCAGTGCTTTGGCACGTTTTCTGTTTTCTTCACATTCCAAAAGGGAATGACATGGCAGCCTTTGCATTCAGTGTATAAGTGTTATTTGATGTTTCAGATCAAAGCAATACTTTTAAACAAGAAATATTCTCTGCTTGGTTATAGGGAATAAAAAAAAGTAAAACAAAAGTATTACACAGAAAAAACATAATATTACCATATACTTAAGAGAGTTGTTATCAGATTTCTCGGCTTGCACTTCTTTTTATTAATAACTGAACACAAAATGTTTGCACATGAGCTCATGTACATATATCACATATATGCATATTACTGGAAAGTCAGCCTGATCATTGTCATGAATACCTGAAGCACATAAATCACAGTGTGGGTGTTAATGCTTAACAAACATTTATGTCAGATAACATACTGAATGGATCAGTTCAGTATGTTTTGGTTGGTTTATATGCTCAGGATCTGTACATACTCAAAATCTGAGCAAGCAAAAATTATGATAATTATATTGTGCTTATGTAGTGTGTTTGCTTGTATGTGAGTTACACAATATGTTTTCATAATGAAAGAACAAATGATCAATAAATATTCTCTCTATATATTCATTATTAACTGTTTATTTAATTCTATACTGTAAATAATGTGCAATAAGTGCCATATTTAAATCTTTAATAACCCAAATAACCAGACTCACCCAATATGACATTCTGTAAATCGAATTCTCTGAAGAAAACCTTTATAAATCAGAGCAGACTGTGTGATCAGTGTGCATGAATAGTTAAAACAAACCCTACCAATTTTATACCATGAATTATTGCCTCTTCCCTTAACATGGACTTCAGAAATAGGTTTCCTTTGAACCATATTCTCCTTGAGTTTTGATCTCTGGGAGCTTTCATTTCTTTTCGTTATCACAGAATTTCTATCCTTAGAACGAAAGACAAAAAAAATAGGTAGGTACAGAAAACAATCACAAAAAGACTTGTGCACTGAACATAACAACCCACTCAAAATTCCAACTTTAAAGTCATCAAGTCTCTGTTGGGAAGAAAATTGTACTTCGCTCTTCATTATCACTGCTATGCAAAGCAATTCTCCACCGTGCTTTCTTTCTTAGTTGTCTTCAAGGCATTTTTCATATGATTTCATATGAGGGCCTAACAGTGGCAGCTCGGTGATGCTGGGACTCGATTTCAGAGCCTTCCTTAACCTGGCAGCCTCCATGTTCTGTATGGAGGAGTGCACCCTGATCCTTCTATATGTGTCTCCAAATTTGTTAGACATTACAGGCTAAGCTTCGGTGCTATGATTCTCTCCAAGGCAGGCACCCCAAAACACTATTTGTAAACGTGTCTATAATTTTAAATGTTGTGTGTTATAAAAACGATCCAGCTATTTTTGTTCATCTTTTTATTTGTCAGTTGTTGCTCATGTGGGCAGCACAGTGGCACGGGTAGCTTCTGGGTCCTCACATTTCCTCCCACTATTCAATAACATGCAGGTAGACAGATTCCTATGCAAAAATATCCAAGAATAAAATGCATGAGGTATGAATGGGTGTGTGAATGTGTGTGTGCATGATGCTTCATGATTGACTGATATCCCATCTGGCTGAATGCTCTGGCCTTGCTCCCTGTGATATCAGGATTGGCTGCAGATTTACCACGACCCTGACCAGGATAGAGTGGTGACTGAATGATGAATGAAGTTTTGCTCATTTTTATGAAATAAGGCTCCCAATACTTGAGAAGGGCACTGTATTGGAAGTATGGCTATAATTACCAAAGGTACCAGCAGTCTATCCAATTTCAAGAGAGCAACAATTTTATATTACAACTGAAAAATGAAAGAAACAATAGTCCGGACCTAAATGCTATTATTTTATTTTTTTTATTATTTTAAACAAAATAGTGGTAAGAACTGTGGAGGTGAAAAATAAAACAAAAATAAACTCAAAAATGAACCAGCTAAAATAATCAGATCAAGCTACAAGCATAGTAATGGTTAAAAGCATACTGTTTGTTGGACTATATTTTAATGAGCCATAGGTCTACTGATCACGCATCTTCTTTTCCATCCACGCATGTAGCATATTTTGATCTTACCAAGGCATTCATGTGGTACAGCACAGATAATAAAGCCACATGAAAAAGTACACCTAAATATCTGATTGATATCAATAGTGCTAGAATAACAGCTCAAGATATTAGTTTAATATTAGTATAAATTTATATTTATATATTTTTATAAGTACAAAAATGATTATGGTCTGTAAGTATGGAAACTTTTTTAAAAGTGTAATGAGTATAATGCAGTCTGTCCCCATTTTGGACAGGAATAAGGCACAGAAGTAGAATAAATTAGTCCTGTCTGGAAAAAAAAGCTTATTTTTAGTCTTTGAAATGTCGTACTCCATATGCAAGCATAGGTGTTGTTTTATATTGCAAAACCTCTTTTAAAAAAGGCTAGCCATTTGTGACCTGTCACATTAAGGGCATGTAGTGCAGTAACAAGAACAGAAGAGCTAAATAGAGCACATTGGGTCCTGTGCACATTCAGATATTATGCTGCAGGTAATAACACAGTCTGTTCAAAGCTGTTTGTGTTTATTTGAATTCTCTGTGAGACATACTATATAAGTAACATATATATTTATGGGTTTAACATCATGTTTTACACAGTGGTTACATTCTTGACAGGAGAGTTTAGTATTTTCACATTTTTCAATCTATAATCATTGTTGTCAATGGATAGTACCTCCAATTTGCCTTCTTGCTGTGAGGTAACAGTGCTACCCACAGCGCTACTGTGCCGTCCCATATAAGTAACTTAGAAAAGTTTTTCCCCCCCTGCATCAAGCCCATAGAAGAATTTAGGCCGATTTTACCTCAGCTCTTTAGGGTAAGAATCCTTTCAGCTAATATTCGCTAACATTCAGTAAATTAAATTTCAAAGTGGATAACTTACTAACCACCACAATGGTAGCAAATGCCAACCTGATGCATAGTGATTTCCCATGGCTGTATAGAGGTGTGGTTTCCTTCATCAATAATAAATAAGTTCAGGCTCTATGCTCCTGCATTTTGAAAGGCTTTTCTTTTTACCCTATTAACTGCTGTTTGATGCTACAGATGTGCAAGGTGTTACCTTCACATACCTAAGACTTGTTACTTGGGAATGTGCATTTCCCTTTATTCCTTCTGTACTTTCATAGGCAACCACTATTCCAGAATCGAAATATAATCCACTTTGTAGCTTATTGGAAATAGTATTGTGTACAGTTTCCTATTCTTAAACAGGCAGAACACAGACCTCAATTAAAACACTGTATTAAAAAAACGTTTTGTTGGTTGTCATTGTGGTTGACATTGATTGAATTATTAATAATAACAATATTGATTATTTATTTTGATCCAATGAAGATTTGCTCCATTTTCTTGTCAGTTATTTTGTAGCCCTTCATGATTGTCAGAAATGCATGAATCACCAGTGAAGTGAATAGCACTGAATATCTCTTTACAGTGGCACCTGTGAAGGCGTGGGATATATTAGGCAGCAAGTTGGAAGCAGGAAAAATGGGCAAGTGTAAGGATCTGAGTATATTTGACAAGGGCCCAATTATGATGGCTAGATGTGTGGGTCAGAGCATTTCCAAAACAGCAAATCTTGTAGGGTTCTCCCAGTATGCAATGGTTATTACCTACCAAAGAAGTCCAAGAAAGAACAACTGGTAAACCAGCAACAGGGTCATGGGCCTCCAAGGCTCATTGGTGTGCATGGGGAGCAAAGGCTAGCCCATTTGGTCCAATTCCACAGAAGAAATGCTATAGCAAAAACTGCTGAAAAAGCTAGTGGTAGTTATGACATAAAGGTGTCAGAACACACAGAGTACACAGTACACAGTGTGGAGCTGTGTAGCAGCAGATCAGTCAGAGTGCCCATGCTGACCCCTGTCCACCATTGAAAGTACTTACAATGGGCACATGAGCATCAGAACTGGACCACAGGGCAATGAAAGAAGGTGGTCTGGTTTGATGAATCATCATCATTCTTTAGCATGGCCAAGTGCATGTGCATCACTTACCTGGGGAAGAGATGGCACCAGGATGCACTATGGGAAGAAGGCAAGCCGATGGATGCAGTGTGATGTTCTGGGCAATGTTCTGCTGGGAAGCCTTGCTGGCATTCATGTAGATTTAACTTTGACATGTGCCACCTACTTTTCACAGACCAGGTGCAAACAAACATCTGCACACCATCAGAGGTCTTGTTGAGTTAATGCCACAATGGGTCAGAGCTGTTTTGGTGGCACAAATGGGACCTGCACAATATTAGGCAGCTGGTTTTAATGTTCTGGCTCCCCATGTGCATCAGTGAGCCTTGGCTGCCCATGATCCTCATGACTCTGTTGCCAGTTCACTGGTTACTACGCTGTGTTGGGTTACATTTGGTAGGTACTAACCACTGCGTGCATAATAATAATAATAATAATAATAATAATAATAATAATAATAATAATAAATACCGTAAGACACTGGTGTGGGCATACTGACAGTAATTTTCCAAACAAACTAACAATATACTGTATGGTGTATGCCCACTCTAAGGAAAAGTGAACACAGCAAAAGCAGTCTGCAAATACACCATGATGTTGATTGGCTATTGTAGATTGTACAATACACCCTTTATGATAAATCAGTGAAATTGCTGTACAGTTTAATTTCCATTTTGTGGATTAGACAAACCTCCTCCAAATGGTAGCATGCTGCTTACACTTCACACTAATTGATATTAGATATTCTTCATTTGCTCTGAGGCTTTGCTACCTGCATTTGCTGCATGATTTTTTGAAAGTGCAGAAATAAGGATCATTGGCATACACATTCATGTATTCCTTAATGACATTTCTGGAATAAATCATGCATGAAGAATGGTTCTCTTAGCAGCTGTGAGCTGCAGTGGGGTGCCACTATGCCATGAAAAAGAGTGTAAGATCGGGCTCAAGATGAAGGGGACATCAGACACCATGACTAAAATATGTTACCAAAGTCCCACCACATCTTGCAGGAACTGTTCAGAGTGTGCAGTGGCAGACAGCTTCATTTGGAACTGCCTCAAAGACATACCACAACCTCTGTAAATAAACCTGAAGTGAATTAATATGACTGCTGCAGTTCTAGATTAAAAAAAGTTATCACCACATACTGGGGTCCATATAGTGTTTCAATCTCTGGCAAAAGAATGCTTAGACACATGGAAAAATGTTATCATAAGGTGATGAAAGTGTTCTTTCCAGATCAGAATGTGTTTTATGATCATTGTCACACTCAAAAGAAAGAACTTCCTCCTGCTCCAGACAACCCTTTATCATTTATCATTTGCAAGGCCTTCCCAACAAAACTGTCAGGAAAAACCTTTCTCTGCGCTGATACGTTTTTACACCAAGAGTATTGTGATATGGTCTCATAATTGTGCATTTGTAACTCTTTACTTGATCCAAGTCATATACAAACATTTTATTAATTTTTATTAATTTTATTAATTGGGTGCACTCAACAAACAGCTCAAATATAGAATCCTTAAAGAGGACATACTATGAAAAAATCATTTTTTTTAGGTTTTATGCAAATGCAGTAACCTTTTTAGCTAGCTGCAGTATTTCAGGCAAACATGGGCTTAAATGATCTGATCAGAATCTCATGAGAAATAAAAAAAATGCTATCCCTTCACAAATGAAGTGAAGGAAATATTGGAAATGGAAATTGTCATGGATTAAGTGGAGATATTGAGATGGATATCATTCCAATGAGTTCATTAATGACACAGAAAACTACATAGATTCTGATCAGATCATTTAAGCCCATGTTTGCCTGAAATACTGTACACTGATATGTTGTCTCTGAGCCTCAGTGGACAGAAGAGTTTAGTGGACAAAATTTATTTCTGTAAGCAACATCCCCAAAACCATTCAGAAAAATCTTGGATCAGTACAACACGGGATATCATTGGAATAAAAAACATGAGCTTTAATATAATGAATGAATGAATTAATAATTAATTATTTTCTACCATGTAAGTAATTTAGTTATATAAGCCTAAATGCTGTCCCTGAGCATACATCATACTCCTACTCAAATTTAAAAAAGTATAATTTGAACAATTTTATAGATTTTATAGATAAAAAGTAGGTCTATGATTGACATCATTTGCCAGAGTGTACATAAAATAGAAACCCCAATTCCAAAAAAGTTGGGATACTTTTTGCATTTGTAAAAATGCAATAAAAACTGAAATCTGTAATTTGTTAATTCACTTGAACCTCTATTTAACAGATAAAAGGACAACAAAAAGATTTTCAGTGTTTTCAATGACAAATTTAATTCTCTTTGTTAAATACAAAAGTTGGGACAGAGCCAAAATAAAACAAATAAATCAAATAAGACTCTTCTGGAGGGTTCCACAGTTAGCACTTTAACTGGTAAGGTCATCAAGATTGAGTATAAAAGGAACATCCACCAAAGGCTTAGACTTTGCAAGCAAGGATGGTTCACCACTTTGTGCTAAACTTTGTGAGAGAATTGTCAATCAGTTCAAATACAATGTTTCTCAGTGCAGAATTTATGTCTTTCACCATCTACAGTTCATAATATCATTAAAAGGTTCAGGGAGTCAGGGGAAATCTCAGTGTGTAAAGGCCAAGGGGGGAAACCACTGCTGAATGTGTGTGACCATCCTCAGGCAGTATTATTTGAGACACCATCATGCTACTGTGATGGACATAGCCACATGGGCTCAGAAGTACTTTGGTAAATTATTGTCATTGAACACAGTCTACTGCTGCATCAAGAAATGCAACCTGAATTCAATTGTGTTATGCAAAGAGAAAGCCATATATTAATTTTGTGCAGAAACACCAGTGAGTTCTCTGGGACTGAAGTCATCTGAGATGCATTGAAAGACAGTGGAAATGTGTTCTGTGGTCAGACGAGTCCAAGTTTCAGCTTATGTTTGGGAAAGACAGATGACAGATTTTTTTTTGTGCCCAAGATGAAAAAGACCATGCAGACTGTTAACAACAAATAAAATAAAAACCAGCTTCTGTGATGCCATGGGGGTGCATCAGTGCCCACGGCATGGGTGATCTGCTTATATGTGAAGGTACCATTGATGTAGAGGCTTATATTAGTATTTAAGCTATTACGGTATTTTTCCAAGGACAGTTCCAGGCCTCGTTCTGTATGAATTACAACAGCGTGGCTTGATTGGCCTGCCTTCAGTCCAGTTCTGTCTCTTATTGAAAATGTATGGTGCATCATAAAGAGAAGAATCAGACAATGGCAACCAGGGCAGCTCAAGTCTTGGTTACAGCAAGAATGAACTGAAGTGTCTTTAATTACCAAACTATTAAAAAAGTATAATCAAAAGAAAGGTGATGTGACTCAGTGGTAAACTCTGTCCCAGCTTTTTTTTAAATGTGTTTTATCCATTAATTTCTAAATATTATATTTAAATATTATATATATTATAAAATTTATATTTAACAAATACAATTACGTTTTCATAGAAAACACTGAAAATCCTTTCTTTGTACTTATCTGTTAAATTAAGGTTTGAGTGAATTAACAAATTAC
>JAOVYV010000002.1:16199364-16217733 GCA_025674545.1 Hassar affinis | reverse complement strand
CCCTTTTAAATGGTGCCACATTTGTAAGGAACATGCATTTGTGGGATGAGCAGTAGAGCTGAGAATGTGGGTTGCGCTCATGAAAAATTTGCCAAATCTTCTCTGCCATTGCCAAACAGCTTATTCTGCCATGGACTCATTTTGTGTTTGGTGGACTGGATGATTGAAGTTTGAAGAAACTAGACATATTTCCAACAATTTATTCATTTAACAAACAGGAGCCTCAGTAGTGTGTAGAAGAACCATACACAGCCACAACAGCCTGGCACCTCCTCCTGTGGGATGGCATCCGCAACCAGCATTTGTCGCAAGTCAGCCAA
Organism: Hassar affinis; assembly: GCA_025674545.1. Classification (NCBI taxonomy): domain Eukaryota; kingdom Metazoa; phylum Chordata; class Actinopteri; order Siluriformes; family Doradidae; genus Hassar; species Hassar affinis. The sequence continues at coordinate 16,217,413 of JAOVYV010000002.1, read as the reverse complement.
CAGGGTTGTGTTGCTCACTCTGGCACGAACAGCACACCCAATCCAAGCTGATCCCACAAGTGTTCAATGGAGTTGAGGTCAGGACTGCTGGCAGGCCATTCTATCATCTCCACTCCCAAATTCTGGAGGTAGTCTCTGATAAACCCCACTCTTTGGGGGTGAGCATTGTCATCTTGGGAGGATAGAGTTCGGTCCCAGACTGTGGAGATAAGGGATTGCCACTGGTTGCAGAATCTTGATATCTCTCTATATTGAGATTGCCTCCAATGATGACAAGCCTCATTTTTCCAGTGAGGGAGATGCTGCCCCACACCATCACACTGCCTCCACCAAAAGATGTTACTCTATCGGTGTAGCAATCAGCATAGCGTTCTCTGCATCTTCTCCACACTTTGACCTTATGATCCAACTGCCATAGGCAGAATCTGGACTGGACATAACGTTCCTAAACATTTTCAGAAGATTTGGCACATTTTTCATGGGCACAACCCACATTCTCAGTTTTACTGCTCATCTCAGAAATGCATGTTCCTTACATATGTGGTACCATTTAAAAGGGAAATTAACAGGCAATGATACAAGCATTGTTACAACAAAGAAATAATCTACCAAACACAAATTTCCTTACTTTCTGTGCTATGTTTATAAAAAAAACTAATACCAATTTTATTTATTGACTACTTGAAGCGACGTATGACATCTTCCAGAGCAATGCAATTTTCTTGATATTTTGACTGCTGTTAAAGATACATAAATTCTATTGCTGTCCATTTGTAGAAGAATCCATTTCTCCATGAGGGTTTTTTAATGCAAATCAAGTGTTTTTATCTGTTTAAATGAGTTGGGAGCAAGAGGCAGGGGGAGGGGGAGAAAAAAATTATGCTTTCATGCTAAACTGTTGATGCGGCGTTCCCTGAAAATGTAAAATATCTTCCCCAGGGTGACTCGCATCCTGACATGCAAGGAATAACAACCATTGCGGAGGAGGTGAACAAAGCTGCCTCACAGGCTCAAGTGAAGGTGTCTCCCACCATCTCAGTTAACTGCTCTGTCATGCTGCATTCCACCGAGCATATCAGGATGAGCGTGGTGCAAATTTAGACCCTGCTGCCTCCTTCGCCCTTGCCAAAGTTGAGCCTGTGTGGGGTGCAGAGGCCCTTCTGTTAGGCACCCCATGTGAAATGAATGTTTATCAGCTAGGCTGTCTAAGCATCAGTGACCAGCTTCTTCTGGAGTCAGAGCCGCTGGATCTGCCTTTGGCCCTGTTCCCAGCCACTCTTTGCTTCCCACATCCACATCACATGGAGAAGGCGCTGAAATGCACTTTTACCACTCAGCATGTAGGCTGCAACATTTGACACTTGTTAAAAGAAATGAGGTATCTGGCATGTTTTGATATTTTTTTGGGCCAATCAAAAGTTAAACTCTCTCACCCATATTATTTATATTAGACAAGTCAGTAATCAAATTATTCTTAAATTAGATTAAGGTATAAGGAGGTAATTAATTTTACTCTCTCTTAATAATTCACCATCATCTACATCAGAGGTGTCCAGCCTTATCCACAAAGGGCCAGTGTGGGTGCAGGTTTTCTTTCCAAGCAAGCAGAAGCCACACACTACTGCAAGTCAAGCTCTATTGATTAGACCCATTGATTAAAAACAGGTGGCAAACCTGCACACGCCCTGGCCCTTTGTGGATAAGGTTGGGCACCCTGCAGATTCTTCCAACTATAAAGGGTAAAAACACACTGTTCATCGTGCAGCCCTTATTCAAAGTAATATTCTGAATAACAAAAATGACTGAAAGCTATACATTGCTATTGACCTATACCTAGCAATATTGCTAAACCTTTATGGGAGATTTGGTTAAAGTTTGGCTTACATTATTTATTAGTTGGCATTGTCATCACGTTTAAGGTCAGTGTCACAATTTATCCAGACATCCACATAAACAGTTAGGAGGAAAATCAGAAATTCACAGTGCTCAATAAATGTTGGGCGGCTCATTTTGGCAGGGCATCCGTGCGTTTTAACACAGTTCATCTGATAGTCTAAGTGTCCAGTGCGGAGATCGCTGGTGTCCTCTAGCAGAACCCGTCTTTCTTCTCGCTCATTCATTGCCTTTCAGGGCTTCGCGTCACGAGACCTGATGCACTACCCCAGAGCCCATTCGGGGCTTGTGCAAATACCAAACAGACGAGGCAACGAATGCCTTCGACTATAAGACGGACAGGCTACGAACAGCTCCGGATACAATATACAGTTCAAGTTGGCTGCTCGGTAATGCATCCAGGGAAATGTTATTGGCTGCTTCCCACGACTCACGGACGCGCGGCAGTCCCACATCATGACGACGTTATGAGCGCGCGCTAAGAGTCGCAGCGCCGGTCTACCGTCGCTGTACCGAGCTGCCACATCCATCTCTGAACTCTGCCTGCACGCGCACAGCTCAGGACAGAAACGCCTCTTCTAAAACTTCCTGTCTGGCTGGAACTACCTGGCTCTTCACGGGCGGACGTTGGTACTTCGTGCGGGCTATGCCACCACTTCTGGCGGGTTGCGAAAAAGCTGGAGCTGCACAAAGCGCGCTCTGAGAGGATATTTCGCTAGGCTGTCTGTGCCAACTTGGACGTTCCGAGACTTGAATCGTTTATATGAGCGCGATGTTCGACTCTCGGGAAAGTCAGCGACCGTGAAGCCTGTTCCGTCTCTCCCCTGTCTCTCTCTCTCTCTCGCTATTACCGGATAAATGTGCGAGCGACGTGCGTTTGACTCCAAGCAGCGGCGGCGCGGGAAATGAACGCGGCCGGCAAACGTCGAGTCGATCCGCTCGAGCGCCCCGGCAGCCTCTGGCTCCCCGCATGGGTGAGGAAAGCTGGGCTCTCTTCCTTCAGACACACGCTGGAGAAGCTCCACTGAGTACTGAAACACGCTGCTTTATTAGGCTGATATCAGGGCTGGGTAAACAGGAGAGAAATAGGATTGCTGTTTCAGCGCCAGGTTCTATACAAACACAGAACGCAACTTTGTAATGCCTAGAAAACGGAGCTAATTTAATACATGAAGTTAAACGTGAAATATAAGCAGGAATCGCATATTACAGGACGCGTCCCGGGTATCCCAGGGGCTGAAAGCAACACAGCTTCATTCAGTTCTTTATACAATTAATGCAGTTATTTGCAATTACATGTGTGGCAGGATGATTTTTTTAAAGTGACTAAAAAGTTCCGGAGGTTAACGACTGCACAGTCAGTTCATATTTATTAGATAGTATACATCTCTGGGACTGGTGTACTGTTATCTCTTTGCTATCTGATCAGCCTGCCTTTTACATCTGCAGCTACTCCGGTGGCTGTTTAAATGATGATAATCAAAATAACCTGGGTGGGTAATATTTTCACCCCTGTATCATTTCTGAGCAGAGCATTTTCCTCTTTGGAGAGATCTCACACTGCGCTGACTACTTCTATTTTTCCCAATTCCTAAACTCATCTCATAGATTTCCTTTTTTTCTGAAGCTGTGTTTGCATAATTGTTGTAGTAATGATGATTTTCCCCCATAAAGCAGGAAATCATATAGTGATGATTGTCTTGCTGTTAATAGTGCTGAGTGTCTGTATACTGTTGTTAGGGATGTTTTCTTTTTGCTGTGAATAGGTATGCTAATAGTGTTGACCACAGTAAATGAGCTCAAATTAATTTGTATTGAATTCAATATTCATATACATCCTAAAATCTTGCATAATATCCTAAATAAGAAAATCCTCAGTTCCTCGAGTTATAGTTTCTGACCAAGTAGGCAAGAACAAACATGCCAAAAACTCTCCTTTGCATTGAGTACTGATTATATAATAATACATCTGACCGTGGTGATAATAAGCAGTGAGCTTTAACATTTAAATGTCAGAAACGTCAGCAAAGTCAAAGCAGCTAATTCCTTATGAACCGTAACTGTAAGGGGGCTTTCACATATTTCTCCTGACAGCTGTACATGGAAGGGAGGTGAGATTTTGCTAGAGGTTTACATGAATCTGTAATTGGTTTTAGCAGGAGAACTTTAAAGGCTTTGACCCAGGCAGGGTAAACACCATAAATGCATAAAAACATTTGCATGCAGGGTTTATCTCATATACACATTCTAAAATCATTGACAATTCATGAATAAAAAAATACAGTTAGGAATTTATAGATTTGCTTATGATGGAACTCAGATGGAAGTGGCACTTAAAAATATGTTACTTTCAGGTTATGTTAATGTAGCAATCCCTCATATTAGACTCACTAATTAGACACATTTCCCAAGATGGCATTTCTCCATAAACCCTCACTAGTTTTAAGCAAACTGTACTGGCTGATGACATTTACGGACCACGTTGGTGTGGCTATTCAGTTTATAATTAGTATGACCTAAAGTATGTCTGTAAGACTAAGCAGCTGTGCGTAATGGACATCTGTCATTATTTTCTAAATCTGAGCTGTTTTGTGATTTGGTAGAAAAGGTTTTTTTATGTTTGGGTTTTTTGTGCCATGCTGTTTAAAACAAACATTTGTGTGATGAGTAGCAAGTTTGATACCACAGTAGGAGTCATCTTTCCATGAAAATGTTGTTAAATCAAAATTTCACACTCTGTTCTTCCCAGAAAGGCATGCACATTTTTCTTTTCACGTATCGATCATATGATGGCATCATTAGGGCCCAATAAATCTGTTATTTTAAAAAATCTGTAACTTTTTTAAATTTAAATGGAGTTTATGGAGTTCATTTCTGTAAGAGCCTGCTGATCTAATCAAAGCCATAAAAATAACATTGCAATGTTCTTGTGCATTGTACAATGTTGCTATTTAAATTGTGCTATTTAAACAGCACATACTTGTTACATCATAGTTCTTGTTAGACTTGTCCAGGATGTTTACCTGACTTCTGGCTCCAGCAATCCCCCATGACCCAGTAGTAGGATAAGCTGCTTAGATAACGAGCAAGTGAGAGTAATTCTTATTATGTAACGCAAGTCATCATGTGCACATACATACACAATGACAGAGAAGCATGACAGGATTTCTGGATTGTATAACATTTACTAGCACAACCAGTATAAATAGAATTTCAAATTATGCTGTTTGTTGATCTTTTTCACAATATTGGCCTTTGCAATACCTATACCGTAGCAGCCTGTTATATGCAAAAAGGGCACACAAACAAACCATCATTTTTATTGTGTTTTGTGAACACCATAACCTAATCTCAGAGGCTCCAGAAAAGTTTTTCTGTGAGCAGTTTGAATCATAGCATTGGCAAGAAAAAAAATTCATCAACTGGTTTCATCTTCTATAATCTCAGAAGCACTTTGCTTGCACAGCTGATGAAGGAGTTCTGTCCGAAATGGTTTCTACCTATTTTGACATTTACCTATTTTTCAATAATCCAGATTGTATTGAGTGTGAAGCATCTGCTGGTGTTCTGTAAAATAGAAGAGAGCACACTCTGGCTCTGTTCTCAAGCAAATATTCGGTTTGCCAAAGTGTAAGAACCTAAGACATTATGCTGAAGGACTTAAATTTTTAGAAAAGCCTTTATTATGTATGTTTTACTGGTTAATGTGACTTCCTAGGCTTTCATTATAAATGGTAGGCATGATTGTGTAATGCATTAATCTATATTTTAAATTCGCATTTCTCACCATGACATTAGTCAGCGTTTGAGCAAATGAAACGTGAGATCATTTCTCAATGTTATATTTATCATAATTTGAACACAGCTGACTTTTCAGCCAATTCAATTACAGACTGCTATTTAATCATGACCTTAGTTTGTGGGTCTTAAAGTCTTAATTTGGCTGAAATTACATTTTATAAATCAAAGGCCATAAGTATTAAACTATTTTGTTGCACAAAAAATAAATGCAAGTTTATGCAAGTTGCATAAAACAGAGGCAGAATTATGTATTAAGTAACAATTAGTGATAGGATGGTGTGCATTTACCTTCCCAGAGCTGATTATTTTCCTATAACCTTCTTAAATATTTAATTCCTTGTATACAACAGTAATTTGCCACGGTTGCATTAGGTTGCGTTTACTGTCACACCTTCACTAACCCTAATGATAACTGTTTTATCCTGGTCCGAGGTGGGAATATACACTGGATGAGGCGGCAGTCTATCACAGGGCACACACACATTCACCCACTCGTTCACACCTAGAGGCAATTTATTTTGGCCAGTCCACCACTTGGCATGTTTGTGGAAGGTGGGAGGAAACCAGATAATGCAGTAAAAATCCAAGCAGATCATGCATGGACAGTAACCACAGCTCAAGCTTGCTTTGACGCAATAACAGTTCCCACTGTGCCACCCTGATGATTAAAATATTCATTTATAAAAGACACCTGATACCTAAAAAAATCACTGTTTTTAATTAAATTTAATAATTAGTCCTTCTTTCACTTACCCTAACAGCTATAAACAATAATTCCCTGTTCAACATTCTTCTCTTTTTTCACTCTCTTTTAAAATTAATAAGACAGGCAGTTTGGGCACCACAGAGTTATACACTCGTTCACAGCTAGGGCATAGTCTATATACTTTATTTTGGGAGGGGGAAGGAAACCTCAGAGGAATTTCATGCAAAGACTGAGGGAACATGCAAAACTCCATACAAACAGTAACACGAGCTCAGGATCAAACCCGGAGACCCTGGAGCTCTTTGGCCGTAACACTAGCCAGCTCTACATACATGTATTGCTGATCGTCAAGCTGGAATGATATTCAGAAATATTCACCATAATTATATACTGTATAACTGATTATTAGCAGATACCACATTTAAACAGTAGATCATTAGGTGTGCTGTTTTGCTGGCTCTCCTGAGTCATCTTTAGTGACGTTTAATTTCATCATTTCAGATGCAGACATGCCACAGCACTTTCTAAGCTTGCTAATGATTCTCTACTTATTTCTGAGATCAGCTGTATTAATGTTTTCAGCTGTATTAATATTGTATCAAAGTTGTATCTGGTGTCTGTGTAATCTAGTATTAAAGCTGTCATTTTATTCTCCTCTCATAGTAGACAGTTTGATCATTTTAATATGCACCGATAGATTTTAAGGTTTATTGTGCCATGTCTCTTGGAAATGATTTTACTAGAGACATGGAACATTTCTAAGCAAAGAAGAACAATAGTAAATGGGAGAATGTTGGTGATTAAGTTGACATTTATTTGTCACATTTCAGAGGTCGATACTATTAAAATGTTGATGATGCCATTTAATTATGCGAAGTATGCCTATCATATTTGTCTTTCTCAGGATATCACTTGGATCTGGCTGGATGATTAGGGTACTGCATGAAGCAGGGAGCATATATGGTTTTTAGTTGTCTTCAATACTGTATATTGAATTAAGAAGAAAGTTTCTTGTTAGCATTAATTTGCACACACTTGGCACTAATTACCTATGTATCAACTCTGACAACCCTGCTAAGCTAAAGCATTGCAGCATGTCTTAAAAGACAGTTCTATTAAAATCACATTAAGACTAAGACTTTTGGGAAATGTTGTACATTTGAGCTTGTTATATCATCAATTTCTGTTTCAATTTTCCAGCTTCATTTAGGTACTTACTGTGGTTCAAATACCATTTGGCCAAAAGGTTTTATAACGTTTTGGGCTGTTAACGAAGATCCCGGGTGACCATCCTCTTAGAATTGGACCGGAATGGGAACAGTTGAGATTGGTCAATTTCTTTTCCCATCACTTTGAAACATCCCACTGTGGGTTTCTTAGAAAAATCCATCACTTAATTCCAACCTCTATATGATTTCTCTCTATTCTGTGATTAGCACATTGGAAAATCACAAGTACTGCACAGAGCACAGCTGTACAGCAGAGGTCAAACAGATTTACACCTTGCAGTTTTTAAATGACTATACACCTTTGAACTGTGAAAATATCATTTTAAAAGGTGTAGTAGGTGTGATTCGCTTCAAGATGTGACTACCTTTCTCTATCAGTGACTTTATGGATTAGAAGGAGGGTTTTTAATCTTGCAGTACATGTTATATTGACTATTTATCACCTGTCTCTGCTGTGAAGAAAGGCAATATTCTTGGCTAAGGATCTGTGAGAAGCAGGCTCGGAGGAGTAGAAAATTATCAGGGCTGATCTCCAGGCAGCAGCTGACCTCCAGTCTCCTTCGCACTAATGCTTTAATTGAAGCAACCCTGCCATTCTCTCTCTCTCTCTCTCTCTCTCTCTCTCTCTCTCTCTCTCTCTCACACATACACACACACACACACACACTCACTCTCTCTCTTTTTTTTGGGAGGGAACAATTTTTTGGCAAACCTGAAACAAACTTTTCTGAAAAAGTCAAAGGACTGCATGTTGCTTTCATTTTTTAGAGCAGATTAGACCTCCTGCTTTTTAGTAATGAAAGCATGATACCCTCAGGCAGGACTACAGAGATAAAAGCAGAGCAGAAAATGTCAATAGATGCATGCATTTACCGCTTGGTTGATTTTACCACATCCACCCTTCAACTCAGCTCCCATGCTTCCCATGCTGCATTTTACAGCTATTTAAATGTATAGTAGAGGAAAATACTGTGCATGCTATGCATCAGCACAGAGAATACAGCATGGCCTTGGGCTTGATTCTACATTTTCCCCCATCTTGTTAAACTTCTAAGTGAAACAGGATATATACTGTGCCAGACAAAAGTTTGGACACACCTTCTCAATTTCTCTTTTTATTTTGTTTCCTACATTATAAATTAATATTGAAGTCAGCCAGACTATGAAGGACACATAAGGAATCATGTAGTGAACCTAAAAGTGTTAAACAAACCAAAATAGATTTCAGATTTTAGATTCTTCAAAGTAGGCACCTTTTGGTTTGATTACAGCTTTGCACACTCTTGGCATTCTCTCAATCAGCTTCATGAGGTTATCACCTGAAATGGTTTTCCAACAGTCTTGAAGGAGTTCCCAGAGGTGCCGAGCACTTGTTGGCTGCTTTGCCTTCACTCTGCGCTCCAATTCATCCAAAACCATCTCAACTGACTGACCTTCATTTCTAACAGTAATGATGGACTGTCGTTTTTCTTTACTTTACTTAGTTGAGTCATTCTTGCCATAATATGGATTAGAACACAACTGATGGGCTCAAAAACATTAAGAGGGCAAGAAATTCAAGAAATTAACTCTTGACAAGGTGTAGCTGTTAACTGAAAGCCATTCCAGGTGACTACCTCAGGCTGTCAACTAAGCAAGAGGTGCCTACATTGAAGAATCTAAAATATAAAACATACTATGGTTTGTTTAACACATTTTTGTTTATTAAACAATTCCATGTATTTCTTCATAGTTTGATTGACTTTAGTATTAATCTACAATGCAGAAAAATTTTAAATAATGAAAAACCACTGAATTAAAAGTGTGTCCAAACTTTTGACTTACTTTTTTGGTACTGTATGCCAAATGCTACAAGATTCTCCATCCACAAGCTGCATTTGCTGCTTAACAAGTACTCTGAAAGCACTATTAAAGTGAATATAGGCTGCTAATTTGTTCGTTGTGATATGCGCACATGGGTAAGTGAGGCAGAAGGGTACTTGTAGTTTATCATAAGGGACTCTGCAGTAATGCACTCCTGGCTTAGTTATGCTAGCCATGCAATGTAAATCTCAAGAGGCTGACGCCGTCTGGTGCAGCTCCCAAAGAACATAATATATCTACATTCTCATAGAGTCAGACTATGATTCAAAGCTTTGATTAATTATCATTTCCCTGTGGAGTTAGAGGTGAAGACACTTGACCTAAATGTATGTGTCTCTTAGGAGAATAAGCCTTGGTGCAATTCAGAGAACTAGGCCAGGACAATGTAACTGTAGGTCTACACTAATTCATGTCACCCTAACATAAGTCAGAAAACAAATGGTTAATGCCTTACTGTGTACTTAACCAGTGGTGGCTGGTCAACATGGGGCAAAATTCAAATTCAAATTCAAATTATCACCCATCACTCCCTATTAAAGTTATCCAGAGAAGAAAGATTTCTTAAACATGTTAAACATACTTATTATATATTTAAAAATAATTATGAAATATAATTTATTTATTCCTGCACCTAGTAGTCATTTTAGCATTTATTAAAAAATGGTTTTAAAAATTTGTACTTGCATTGTAGTACTGTGAAAAAGTTTTAAGCAGGTATGGAAAAATGCTGTAAACTAAGAATGGAAGTGTTAATAGTTTTTTTTCATCAAGTAACAAAATGCAGTGAATGAACAGAAGAGAAATCTAAATCAAATCTATATTTGGGGTAACCACCCTTTGCCTTCAAAAGAGCATCAATTCTTCTAGGTACACTTGCACACAGTTTTTGAAGGAACTTGGCTGGTAGGTTGTTCCAAACAACTTGGAGAACTAACGTAGGCTTCCTCCAATCCTTCTGTCTTTTCATGTAATCCCAGAAAGACTTGATGATGTTGAGATCAGGGCTCTGTGGGGGCCATACCATCACTTCAAGGACTTCTTGTTCTTCTTGATGCTGAAGATAGTTCTTAATGACTTTGGCTGTATGTTTGGGGTCATTGTCTCCTGCAGATACATTTGTGGCCAATCATACACCTCCCTGATGGTATTGTATGATGGATAAGTATGTGCCTGTATTTCTGAGCATTGAGCAAGTTTCCTTGACTGACCACTGCATCTACGATCCTCAACGCTGCCTGTTACTTGGTGCTTCATCAAAACAGCTTGAACAGTACATCTTGAAACCCCAGTCTGCTTTGAAATCTTTGTCTGGGAGAGTGCTTGCTGATGCAGTATAACTACCTTGTGTCTTGTTGCTGTGCTCTGTCTTGCCATGGTGTATGCCCTGTGCCATGGTGTATTCCACAGCCTCACCTTGGTAGCAGAGTTTGGCTGTTCCTGACCCAGTTGAGCTGTCCAACAGCTGTTCATGTTTCAGTTAATGACTGTGTTTCAACCTACATGTGAAACTGATGATCATTAGCAGCTGTTTGGTATATTTGGTTGATCATACACCTGACTATAATCCTACAAAATCCCTGACTTTGTGTACCTATAATAATAATGCTGGTTTGAAGGCAAAGGGTAGTAACACCAAATATTGATTTGATTTAGATTTTTATTTTGTTCACTCACTTTGCATTTTGTAAATTGGTAAAAATAAACAATTATTATTTGTATGTTTGAAAGCATTCTTAGGGCCTATGCAGTGGCTTAAATTTTAGCAAGCAGGTGATCTGAAGCTTCAAATTTTCAGACAGGATGCAGGGCCTAGCGTCCCCAGACCCGCCCACTTGTATTAGTTATGTATCAGTATTGTTTTTATTTTTCTTGTGATTGCCTTTCTTCTAAGTAAAAGTGAATTCAGTTTTATCTTTAAAAAAAGCCTACTTACAAGGCATTCAACTGTAGCAAAAAAGTATAAAGCAGCTTGGACCAGATGAACCTGATTTACATTTTTAGCAGCAGGCATGTAATCCAGGACAAGCTTATATGCATGGCTTTTATCTTTTGTTATAATAGGACATTAAAATGTCTTAATAGACTCTCATCTCACAAAAATTAAATCTGATGCACTGCACGGACATTAAGCTTTTTCCTTTGTCCTTTCAAAATTCCAGTTGGTAATTTGATTGATTGATTTAACTTGAATTCTGTTCTTTAAATGTTAATATTATTTTCTAACTTTTCGTATATTGTTGGTGCTTTTAAATTGATTTAATAATGTTTTCTGTGGATTTGACAGTGTTCACATGTTAATATTATTGATGATAAACCCACAATGGTGGTACCGTATTGCAAGTTGAATTTTCCATGTTTTTTAAGCTGAGCAGCAGTGATACATGGTTATATTACCTGTCAAGTGGTTATTTAACAGATACATTCTATCCCATATTACTGACAGTGTAATTTTCAGATTTGTTTGTGTCCCCCTGCCCCCCCAAAAAAAAATCTTTAGCACCAGCAGCCACTGTACTTAACACTCTTTACTTTTCAATAACTCAGGTGTTTTGTATTGTATTTTTCACAGCAAGATCAGTAAAGAAGAGGAGGAAATCGATGACAAACCATATTTCTCTATCCACAAGAGACCCTTTGCTTTTGTCGCTATACTCACTAAATTCACCCTGAAGAATATTATAGTTTCAGGAATGAAAATCTATTTTCACGACCAGTACTTACCTGTTTGAAACAGACCTGTTTGTATTTTGCTCACGTATTGCGGAATCTTTTTCAATTTCCCAGCTACAGGACGGTGTACGTGGGATTAATTTCTGAGTCTAACTAAATTAACTGGAAAGCTTTACACTATCTGTCCTTAGCACCTTATTTTTCTTTTAACAGGTACAGACATGAAAGCATGTTTTATTAAGTATATATTCGGTTAATCCTTTGAAAGAGTCTAATCAGAAACATAAAATCAGACTGGAACTTCGTCAGAGACAGTACCTGTAAACACGTTTGTTCTTTGAAGAATTCCTAATTGTGTATAAGGTGCCATTCCTGCTAAGACATATTTCAGAGTTTATTGGGCTGTTTTGACTGCTGAATATCCTTTGTTTGCGTCTGAAAGGCAAGATATACTGCTGCTGCAACATGTTGGATCAGCAGCTTTTGAGACTAATACAGTTTAGAATGTTGCAAGTAGGTTTGATATATGAGAAAAGACCTTTTATAGTTATACACACTGACTCCTGTAAATTCATTCAACTAACACTGAATTTTCCTTTCCTTTCTGTTTACAGACAAAAACTGGACTCGCCCTTTTATATGATGAAAAGACCAGTAATACCTATGACATCCGTTTAAAGTTAACTAAAGAGATACTGACCATACAGAAACAGGATGTGGTCTGCTTAAGTGGTAGTGCACATCACTTAAATGTAAGTACTGAGGCCTTGAACTGCACAAAAAAAGATTTAATTTCACAGTGCTTGAACTGCTTCTGAGATTTCTAAGCGCAAAAAATGGTGCATTTTCAGCTTCTTTTTTTTAACACTGTCCGCAGGACCATTGCAGTGTAATGGGAGGATGGTTTTGTTACTGACAGATTACAGAGGATCAGCAGAAGGAGAAGCATTAGATTTTTTTTATTTAGCATCCCAGTCAAGTGGCATATTCTAATGTGTCTCACACCAGCTTTCACACCACACACTAGTTGGCTTATTCTCTATGCCCTAGTGCCGTCTATGTACGCTGACTGAAACACAATTTAATATGTAGTACATATACTGAGTTAGTTACAAATATTCAAAAACTCATCACCACTATTTGCATCAGCACTGTATTATCCGGTTATCTGTAATAACACCCATTATAGTTCTACTTTCTTTTTATATTTCTATAACAACATTTCCTGCCACTTATGATGGTTTATGATCCCATAATCTGTCTGGTTTTGTTCAGCTCGGCACTACAGTTTTTCTAGACTTGCCACCCATGCTATGCTGCACGTTGTGCTGTATAGTTGATGTGGACTGATATACTCTCCTGTGTATTTATTGTTAGGTGCTGCATGTTTTTATTTATTGCACATACGCTATCTGTCTTATGTTGTTCCACACTGTATAATATGTAGTCCTACTAGTAGTGCCTCTCTGCTGTCCTGGATTTTGCACAATATTTCTTTTTTTATTGTAGACTTGTATTTGGATCAGATAACACCATTATTATTATTAGCCTGAGTATAAGATCAGGATATGCTTATCCTGTTACAGTTATTGCTGCCTTTGTTAAGCATGACATTCTGATAACCATCTTCCCTTTATAATCCTACCAACTAAATTTCCCTTTTTTAAAGCACAGAACTGTTGTACTCCGGAGACAGGCAACTGGAGGTCTTGGTCTGAGCATCAAAGTAGGTTCATTTTGTCTGCATTAATATGGCTATTTAAAAATTTTTACTACTATGGGCTGTATTCAGAGTTGCAAACATGCAGTATGAGATTCTGACCTTGAAGCAGTCCATCGCCACTTTCTGACAGCTTGATATGATCACAATATGTCACAGTGAATTTTAAGTTTAGTGATATGAATACACTTAAAATATGTGGAATGACCTAGGAAGGAATGTATATAAAATGCATAGATAACAATCAGTTATTTAGTGTTGTATTCACATGGAGGAAATCACACCTTTTGGAAAAAAAATCTTAAGAATGTTCTTTTGGTGAGCTGCAGGTGTAGCAGATGAGGGCTTAGAGCTCAGCTTTTAAATTGCAGGCTTGTAGTCATCAAATGAACAACAAAAACTATCTTACATTTTCATTCAAATAGCAATTTCAAATCTTAATTCAAAATAGCAATTTAAAAGCAGGATAAAACAGACCATACTCATGCATTAAGATTTTAGAAGCAGTATCTTGTGGCTACGTTAACTTGTGAGCAGCATTTTATTGTGGAGTCTGCCAGTGGACCTAGGGAGTGGGTGGGCACTCCAGAGATTAGAGGTCGGTGTATGTGTGGCTCCCAGCATGCCCTGTGGGTAGGGCAGTAAGTTAGGCACCTACCATGGATGGGGTGTGTGTGTGTGTGTGTGTTTACTTTGCTCTTCCCCACCTTCTTTATGTGCATTATAAATAAAGTGATTTGTTGTTAAAGAACTGGATTGTGGAAAATAGCTCATTTGCATCACCCTTCACCACTGACATCACAATATGTTTATTTAAATCTAAATAAAAGAAATATTTTTCTGGCTTTCATGTGGCCCACAAGAAAAACCCATAGCCAGAAGCAAAGAAAACTGGCCATGTTCTCAGAGTGGGAGGGATGGTGTACTCTGTCAATCACAGTGCCACTCTTGGGCACTCATGTATATGGAAGAGGGCAGATAGCACTTTCCTCTGAATGTGTTACGCTGCCTGTGATGCAGCATAAGCAGTGGCTTGGAACGATGTGATTGGCTGCCTCAGGGAAAGCATGTATCACCCTCCGCAGTAAGCAGATACTAGTTCGTAGTCACAGATAGGGGAGAGCTAGTCGGTGTGTGGGATTTGGCAGGTGGCTAAAATGAGGAGAAAATTATAACATTCTAGAAAAAAAAAGATTTTTTTTCATGTCCCATATATTCTATTGATGCAACTCTCAGTGGCAGGTACAGCATTTTCACCCCTCCCTAAGCTTTATGCTTACTGAGGTTGTGCTTCTTTCATTGTACAAAAAATAAGTTGAGGATGAAATTACAAATATGGAAGTCATATTTTCAGTGATTAGTTTAATAAATTTCACCATTTATACTGCAACATGCAGTATTGACAATATTGTGTATGATGTTTATTCGAATCTTCTCAATTTTATATCAGTATATTAGTCTTTCTTTCTTATTATTTATTGTTTTTTTAATTGTTATATGTAAGCTGTTGCAGGTGACAGAAAAAAAGTGACATGTTTCTTCAGTCATTGTTTTCTATCCCCCAGTGATTTTAGGTTTAAAGAGAGCATGTTTGTCTTTAAAAACGGTGGTTTAGACATTAATGCAAAACATGACTTTGGACATTGCACCTCAAGAAATATCTGGCAACCTTGGAAGTGTGATGTACATGCAGGTCTGAAAGGGCTATCCAGAAAATCACCCTAAACACTTGAAAAGCTGATTCTGAATACAGAGAACCTTTTCCATTTAATTATTGGTGTATATCTTTAATGCTGTCTTAAGTTTACAACTCTGAGTATAGCCCTATGTGTGTGTTTCTTTTTCATAAATCAGGATTAAAAGCATATATGCTTAACTTCGTCTGTAAATATACTTGATTTGAATTTTTAGTCATAATAATTGTTATAGATTAATGTTATAAGTGATTCTACAATGGTTATTTAATGTGTGACAAATACTTTGTTTAGACCTTCCAATCTTTCATGTTATTAACTTGGAGATAAAATTTTAGAAGTAATCAGTAGTCACATACAAGACACATGGTGTTATACACTATATTGTCAAAAGTATTCACTCATTTACTCAAATTATTGAAATCAGGTGTTGCAATCACTTCCATGGCCACAGGTATACAAAATCAAGCACCCAGGCATGCAACTGCTTCTACAAACATTTGTGAAAGAATGGGTCGCTCTCAGGAACTCAGTGAATTCCAGTGTGGTCCTCTGATAGGATGCCACCTGTGCAATGAGTCCAGTTGTGAAATTTCCTCGCTACTAAATATTCCACAGTCAGCTGTCAGTGGTATTATAACAAGCGAAGCAATTGGGATTGACAGCAACTCAGCCACGAAGTGGTAGTCGTAAATTGGATGTTGAGGCGCATAATGCACAGAAGTCTTCAGATTAGCTCAAGAACAGTGTGTGGAGAGCTTCATGGAATGGGTTTCCATGGCCGAGCAGCTATATCCAGCCTTACATCACCAAGTGCAATGCAAAGCGGTGGATGCAGTGGTGTAAAGCACACCACCACTGGACTCTAGAGCAGTGGAGACAAGTTCTCTGGATTGACGAATCACGCTTCTCCATCTGGCAATCTGATGGATGAGTCTGGGTTGGGTGGTTGCCAGGACGGTACTTGTCTGAATGTATTGTGCCCAGTCTAAACTTTGATGGAGGGGGGATTATGGTGTGAGGTTGTTTTTCAGGAGTTGGCTCGGCCCCTTAGTTCCACTGAAAGGATCTCTTAATGCTTCAGCATACCAAGAGATTTTGGACAATTTCATGCTCCCAACTTTGTGGGAACAGTTTGTGGATGGCCCATGTTCCAACATGAGTGTGCACCAGTGCACAAAGCAAGGTCCATCAAGAAATGGATGAACGAGTTTGGTGTGGAAGAACTTGACTGGCCTGCACAGAGTCCTGACCTGAACCTGAGAGAACACCTTTGGGATGAATTATAGCGGAGACTGTGAGCCAGGCCTTCTCATCCAACATCAGTGTCTGACCTCACAAATGCACTTCTAGATGAATGGTCAAACATTCCCATAAACACACTCCTAAACCTTGTGGAAAGGCTTCCCAGAAGAGTTGAACCTGTTATAGCTGCAAAGCGTGGACCGACATCGTATTAAACCCTATGGATTAAGAATGGGGTGTTACTCAAGTTCATATGCGTGTGAAGGCAGGCAAGCGTGTACTTTTGGCAGTATAGTGTATGTGCATAGATCTGTTTTGGAGATCAAAGAGAATGCTATATAAGAGATTAAAATTCAGTACACCACCCAGTAGAAATGTGGATAAGTCAATAGAGTTGAATGAAGGTTATGAAGTGTAGCTTGTGTAAGTAGGTAGGTAGGTTTGCCAAATCACCTGGAGGGAGTTTTATTTATTTCAGGGAGGAGCTGAGCATAAAGTGCCTGTGGTCATTTCGAAGATTTTCAAAGATCAAGTAGGTAAGGAATTATTGAGCTTCTCTTCCAATTATTGTACTAGTTAAGGCTCAAATGATTTTTATTATTATTATATGTTACCCTCTCACTATCAACACTGGTTATCTCTTTTAAAGTATGCAGTTTGCAGTGTAGAGCCAAAACCAACTTAATTTAAATTGAGGCAAACTGTTAATAAGTGTGTAATTTTGAGGCCATAAGCTTGTCCACAGTATACTGACGCATGTACGAAGTTGAGGACCATATGATTTTTGAGCCATGAATTGGAATGCCTTATCTATAAGAATGCATCATCAGTGAACTGCTTCATAAGTTCACCCAACCCAGAAATCATATCGTCCATGTCTGTTTTTTTCCAGTTATTTATTCTTTAAGTCATAGCTCTCTCCTACACAGAATCAGGAACTTAGAATTTCAGTGTGCCTTACTACTAGATTGGGAATAAGTCATACGTCACATGTCTAATAGAGGGGTTAGACAATGAAACTGAAACACCTGTCATTTTAGACCACAACAATTTAGTATGGTGTAGGGCCTCCTTTCGTGGCCAATACAGCGTCAGTTCGTCTTGGGAATGACATCTACAAGTCCTGCATAGTGGTCAGAAGGATTTTATTTCATTCTTCTTGCAGGATAGTGGCCAGGTCACTACGTGATGCTGGTGGTGGAAAACGTTTCCTGGTATGCTGACATTA
>JAOVYV010000002.1:16121794-16133269 GCA_025674545.1 Hassar affinis | reverse complement strand
TTTAATTTTTATCATTACATTATGGAAAAGAATGAACTTTATCACAATATGCTAATTTTTTGAGAAGGACCTGTATACCCGCCTCATGCCTGAGGTTCCTGGGATAGCTGCTGGATCCCCCATGACTCTCCATCAAAATAGATAGCTGCTTAAGAATGAATGAATAAAATAGCATATAATAATTTACTTTACAAATAACACTCTATGTGTATTATGGGCATACTGTAGATCTCATGAAAATATACATACTGAGAATGTCAGTCATTACACCTTGGGGTGTAGTGCATGTACAGGTCATCAACTACCTTATAGGAGTATTGAGAAAGAGTTGTAACAACTGATGGAGTTGAATGATTTTTTTATTCCTTGAGCCCATCTCCAGAACCTATAATGGTTTAATTGGAGTTGGCATGCTTACTAGCATTAGTAATTTATTCATTCATTTTCTTAACCGCTTATTCCTTTTCAGGGTCACAGGAGAGCTGGCAGTATAGGGCGCAAGGCAGGAACAACCCTAGACAGGGCGCCGATCCATCGTAGGGCACACACACTCACACACACGCACACACTCACACACTAGGGCCACTTTAGAGACACCAATCAACCTAATGTGCATGTCTTTGGACTGTGGGAGGAAACCGGAGTACCCAGAGTAAACCCACGTGGACACGGGCAGGACATACAGACTCCACACAAAGGACCCAGACCGCCCCACCCGGGGATCGAACCGGGACCTTCTGGCTGTGAGGCGACGGTGCTACACACCAAGCTACTTTGTCACCCCATGTAATAATATCTTATACACTATATGGCTAAAACTATGTGGACATCTAATCAAAGGCCCCAAACATCCCCAAACTTGGTGGAAGCATGTGATTGTTTATAATGTATTTGCATGGCATAGCAGTAAGAGTTACTGTCATGTAGGGGCCCTAACCTCCGGCAGGACAATGTCCCTGTGCACAAAGTGAGGGCCATAGAGATGTGGTTTGCCAAGGCTGGTGTGGTAGAAGTACTCAAGTGGCCTGCACGGAGCCCTGACCTCAACCCCACTGAACACCATTAGGATGAATTGGAACAGTTACTGTACACCAGGGCTTCTTTCCTGACATCAGTGCCCAACTTCACTAATGCTGCTGGGGCTGAATGTGGAAAGAGGCAGAAAGTTATCCAAGAAGACTGGAGGCTGTTACAGTAGCAAAGGGAGTCTGGGTATGGCAACTCCATAATAATGCTATGCCTTTAGAATACGATGATCAACAATCAACAGTCATAAGTGTTTTGGTCAGGTGTCCACATACCTTTGGCCATATAGTAATAAATTACTCCATCACAGAAAAAAAACACTCATAGTGTTAATTCTGTTTCTTATTGTGTTTCTTGTAATTCCGTTTATCAAAACACAGCACAGTTTTCGCTCACAGGAGAATGATCTTTTTTCCCAAAGTTTTTCTCAGCCACATAATACAATAAGAAGGAAAATAAAGAGTACTCTGCCTTTAATACAAAATGTCTCTTTTCTATCTTTATAGATTTTATACAGTTTTGATTGGCTTGCTTCACAGCTACTATTCAACCCTCAAAGTGAAATTGTCAAGTACACAATCATGATCGTACAACTACAAGGTCTGTAGTAAGGTCAGCTGTACATAGAAAATTAACCATGATAGAATTGTTCATATAATACCAGAGAGCCTTCATGTATCACAACCTCAAAGCCCAGGGCTGGATGAATGACATTCACAGTAGAATTCACAGATTGTCCTATATGCATGTATTTTAGAGAGATATCTGTGTATAACAAATATGTGTATAAAACCGTGCATGTAAAGTAAGGTGTCATATGGTGCAGCTTGTATAGATAATTGCTTTGAGGCATTTAGTCATTTGTTCATTCATTTAATCAGCTTCTGTAAGCACTTATTCTTGTTCAAGGTCATGGTGAATATCCCAAGAAGACTGGGATAGAGGCAATTATACACCTTGGATAATCATGTCATTTGACCTAAAAGTCCTAGTACAATTTATAGCTGCACTAGAGAGGTGTGTACTGCTAGAATATCTTCTTGAAATAATGATTATAACAAGCACTTTCATTCCTTCAGAAGCAGCCTAATGCCCATCAGAGCACTTTATGACACTTGCATTTCACATTCATCTTGTGCTCGTCCTTTCCCTTTCATAACGAACCGTTTCATTTAGAAGCACTTTATTTTTTTATTCTACTTACAACTGAGTCAAATTTATCTCGCACCAAAAAAAGAGAAAAGGTTCAATGCTTAAATGTGCCATAGCTGAAGTGATAATTGCACATTAGCTCTCCACCTACCACAAAGGGAATGGGCAGAATATATATCTTCATGTTTGCTTGAGTTAAAATGTCAAACTTTAATCACCGGTCAAAAGGAGTAATGATGAAGTGCTTTGAACCTAATTGAAGTTTCTCTTCCTATGAGAGGTGTGCATGCTGTAATTTTAGAGCACCTTGGTTCTTCAGGTCTTTCTCTCCCGCCATCATGCCCAGACAAATGAGTTCACTTTTTTTCTCCAGCACATTCCTCTGAGGGACAAAGTGAAAGTAAGAAGCATAGAGAGAAAGGGAGGGGTAAGGGATGACAGCAGGTCACCACCATTCAGCCTGCTGATTGCCTACATAATCCCAGTTCAAACAGCAGTGAAGTGAAGAAGGGAATGGTTCAGAGCTCAGGCTTGCTTTCTTCTCAGTGATACTTCACAAAGACTTCCTGTTCCTCATTCGTTTTTAGTATTCACTGAAATGATATTACTGGCTCGTGAAATATTTGCAGCACCCAGGACATATGTCATTGTGACATACTTAACCTTAGGCACAGGTATGTGCTGTTTTATTCAAGAGTTATATTCAAATGGAGTTATATGAGTAAAAAAATCATGTTCAAGGTGGACTAATGGTTACCATTTTTTGTAGCATTTGGTGAATTTCATTTCACCTTCTAGAAGTTATCAATAGAAACATCAGCTCAAAATCTCAGTCTGTGTAAAAGAGAGAATCCTCCAACATCACGATCAAGAGGCAGCTGTATGAGCCTGATAATTTAGAAAGTCTAGCATTAGCGTCTTGCATATCTTTTAGGGGTGTGGCTTTAGAGGGAACACTGAATTGAATTTTAGATTTAAACCTCAGTGTAAATTACATTATTCATTCATTCATTATCTTAACCGCTTATTCCTTTTCAGGGTCACGGAAGAGCCAGTGCCTAGCCGGCAGCTTAGGGCGCAAGGCAAGAACAACCCATCGTAGGGCACACACATACTAATGCTCACACTCACACACTAGGGCCACTTTAGAGATGGCAATCAACCTAATGTGCATGTCTTTGGACTGTGGGAGGAAACCGGAGTACCCGGAGTAAACCCACGCGGACATGGGGAGGACATGCAGACTCCAAAGAAAGGACCCAGACCGCCCCACCCGGGGATCGAACCCGGGGCCTTCTTGCTGTGAGGCAACGGTGCTACACACCGAGCCACCGTGTCACCCACACATTACATTATTATTAATAATAATTCTAATTAGAAACAAGCTAGTCAAGAACATTAAACAAGAACACAGACATTAAAATACTTTTGAAATAAATGTGAAACCTGACAAGAAAGCAGAGCGCATAAAGTAATAATTTGCCTAATTTATAAAAGGGAACCTTCATTAGTCTGCTGTATGAGAAGTAATGATATTTTCAAAAAGGAATCTAATTTTTATATAGCACACAAACACACAATTGTAACTAATGTGCTATACTGTTAAATTACTTTATCATTTCCAAAAGCACCAAATAAAGCATTCAAAAATAAAAATGCAGACATATAGTACAGTGTAACACCAGATGCTGACGTTATTGCTACATCTAATCAGTAACAGTGCTGTCAGAAAAAAGCCATTTATTTACCTTATGTGGCAACTATGTATTTATTCGTCTACTGTAGCCTATTTGTCCAGGTTAGAGTCAGTCACAGTGCTTCTTATCTCAGGAACACTGGGTATGTAACTGTAAGCCACCCTGGATCGGATACCAGCACCATGTACGCTGGGAGGAGGGAGGAAAAAAAACAAAAACAAAAAAACAAAAAGGTGCGGGGAAACTTTACACAGACAGTAAACTGAACTCAGCAGTGAGCCATGGACCCTTGAGCTGTAAGGCAGCAATACCACTGTGCCACAGTGCCACCTGCCCTGGAACCAATTTGCTCTAAAGCAATTAAAAAAAACTGCAATGAGGACATTTTGTTTTCACAGACCTTAGATCTAGGAGAAGAATAGTTTCAGTTTGGAGTAAAGAACATTGCAATTACATTGCACTAAAATGGTCTACATTTTTCAACACTGAGACCCATAGTTTACCGTCCTTACTATAATGCTCCACTTTTATATCCATTATAGGTCCTATGGTTTACAAGATAACTTAAATATCTACTCGTTTTCTAAGCTGTCTGGCCAATCAATTAGCCACATCCAATAATAGCAGCATTGCACAACAGAGGGCACCTGACAAGTGTAACTTGGCTTTAAAGCAGATGCTCAGTTGCTGGTCAGATTGTAAGGTTACCTTTAAGTTCCATGTCCAAACAGTGGACTGGTGCTGACGCTCCCAAATGCAAGGTGCACAGGGCCCAATCTGTATGTTACTTTTTTTGTCTGAATGATGAAACACAAGGAAACATCGACAGACCTACACAATCAGACTTCAATCTCCTACAAAATAGACACTGATGGAACTGTAGAAGTGAAGAAGTCAGACGTGTCAGGGTGGAAATGTGCAAGTCCTGTATGGGACTGTTTCAAATTTAGTTGTGAAAGCAGAAGTAGAAGTGCATGGTAAATTCAGGTAACATCATCTGTGGTGTAGAAATCAAAGGGACAATTCCCACAACAATCCTTGACAATCCTTGACAGAAACTACAATAAACTTAAAAGTGAAAAATGTGAATAAAATGAAACTAATGAAACCACTGGACAAATGGAACAAATGGAACTTCAGATTGAATGCGAATATCAAAATGACAATTCATTTAGAAAATGATTATAACTTTGGTTGTATGATCAAAAGTGAGGAATGTTTAAGCATAACATAAACTATGATGGTGGTTCAACCAATCACAGGCTGTCTGCAAAATACTCATGGGATCAAGTAAGACAAACATTCTCTGCTGCTTGAATTTCATTGATTATTGTTGCAGACTTGATTTCTTTTGTAAAAATAGCAAGTTTTGATAGACAAAGAGCTTGACAGACAGCAAGGGATGTCTTACAGTCCAGGATAACAATTTGCCTGGCTTTTCTGCATAGATCAGGCATTTTGCATGGATGATCATTCAGAAGCTGTACACAACAGCATAGCTGCTAACTGAAATTCTATATTTTTCATTGCTCAATATTGCAGAAACAAGTCCTGGCAAGAAGCCCAGTAATTTCTAAAAGCCTAGCTACATATATAGCCTAATAATTATGGAGAGTATGTTTAGCTCTGCAGTATAGACTTCCTGTAGTGTACAATTACATTCCTACTCTCTTCGCTTTCCTCTGTATGAGTGAAACATTCAAAAGACGTTTAGGGAGAATATGCACTGAAAATTTCCTGATATATAATAATAAAGATTCTCCAAAATACAGAGTGCTGGTAAAAGCAAAACACAATGGGCTATTATTTCCCTCTAATAGGCACAAGAAATAGTGTTTTTACCTAGATGTCTTCACACTATGAGGGATTAGGGTTTTTTTGCTGTATGTATTTGTTTTGTATATTATTAAGACCTTTCATTGTTGTTCTGTTGTTCTGATAAATCATCAGCTGGCACAGGAAAATTAATTGTGAAGTTACCAAATGTTTAAATGTGCTTGTTTTTATTTTTTTGTATTTGTCATCGTTAAGAAGGTTTGTCATAATAAATACCATGTTATCCTTTAGAAGCCTAAACTACTATGAATTTATTGTGTATACGCTGCTTTTAACTTAACATTACGCCACTGGTTTCTGAGGATTTATGTCTGTATGTACAAGACCAGAGGAAAATCTTACTGATTATCAAAGATGAATATGCTAGACTGACCAGTCATAGTTTTGCCAAGACCCCTGCATTTCAAGCATTACAATTCCAATCAGGGTAAAAGACAAAATGAACAGCACCACACAGTGACCCAAGCTCCATGAGCCTGCAAAGATTCAATCAAGTGGTAGGGCAAAACCCCTCCTTTATAAACCTAACCAATTCAGTCGGGCCCTTACGTGTGTGCAGGTGCATAAAATGTGTCTGCTGCATTTTACATGCACAGTGAGAGAGAAGCAGAAAGGACGAACCCACTGAAAATGAAAATTGAGGGAGAAAGAACATGTATGAGAGACAGAGTGTAATAAAATTAAAAAACATGGCAAGAGAGAAGCTGGTGAGGAAGAACACCGTGAGAGAAAGCATGGTGAGAGAACCTGGTGAGAGACTGCAGTGAGGGAGAATGTGGTCAGGGGGAGAGCAAGGTGAGAACAGTGAGGGAGAACAAAATGAGGGAGAACAAAATGAGGGAGAACACAGTGAGGGAGAACAAGATAAAGGAGAACACAGTGAGGGAGAACATGATAAAGGAGAACACAATGAGGGAGAACACAGTGAGGGAGAACATGATAAAGGAGAACACAGTGAGCGACAACACAGTGAGCAACAACACAGTGAGGGAGAACACAGTGAGGGAGAGCACGGTGAGGGAGAGCACGGTGAGGGAGAGCACGGTGAGGGAGAGCACGGTGAGGGAGAGCATGGTGAGGGAGAGCATGGTGAGGGAAACATGGTGAGGGAAAACATGGTGAGGGAGAGCACGGTGAGGGAGAGCATGGTGAGGGAGAGCATGGTGAGGGAGAGCATGGTGAGGGAGTCGATTATTATTTTGCATCTTATAGTCTCACCCCTGGAACACCACAGATGCAGATAACCAGCTATTGTTAATTTTTTGTCCGCAGCTGCCGAGTCTAGACAAATTCATTAAGTCAGATGTGAAACACCATCGTTGAGATAAAAACAGCAAATCCGTCAAATTTGAGGATCAAGGAGCTTGAGGATCATCCCGTCTACACAAATGAATAAAGACGCATCAAACATGAGTCATGAAGAGGAGAAAGCATATATTCAGACCCCTAAGACTGATGAAACTCAAGGCAATCAGCTGATTAGACTAAAGCAAAGGGCCTGAGGAATGAGGGCTCATTAGACCAGCTTTAGAATGTGGAGTCAAAATAACTAAAACAAAACACTTTTCTCAACAGCTTTAATTTCCGTTAAGGTGATATGGTTTAAAACTAATGTTAATATTGCAGGCAAAGTACTAAACTCTAGACCAACATGGTTAACCTCACTTAACCCCACAGTTATTCTTGCACCTAGGGGTCAAAAATGGAGTCTCTGAAGAAGGTGAGAGCGTGCTGAGACCTAAAAAAATTCTGCTTTTATTTACATCACCAATGTTATGAATCAAATACATAGAACCAGTAACTCCAATGTGGATTAAGGTTATTGTTTTTTAGAATCAGAATGTCTTTATCGTCATTGTGCCATGTACAACAAAATTAAGGTGCAATACTCCACAGTGCTGACAACAATTAATGTTAATGAATGTGTCTAATTCTTTTGAGAGTATAATAAATGGAGAAGTTTATCATTGTCTCTGCGGTGAAAATAAATGGTCGACATCTCCCTCTAAAATTAGTCCAGACTGCTCTAGCCCAAGATCGATTTAAGATTGAATAGAATTACTTTCAATTCTGAAATGAGACAGAGGAGGGGAAGTTGTCTAAAGACCAAAAATGGACTTGAGGACTACATTACTGGAAACACATCTTCTGTAATGAACACAGTTATGTCTAAACTGCCAAAAACAAGTATATTTTGGATGATTGTATACTGTGTTGTTAACTCTTAACTGCCTACTCTAAACATTCACTAAATAGTAGCCTATAGTATAAGTGTGATAACCTCTTTTGTTTGAGATTGCATCATTATTAACGTCATTGTGCCTCACTCAAATTTATGTTTAATTATAATTATATTATAATTATAATTAATTATGTAATTTATGTCATGAGATGCTCTGGCCTGCATGAAATTTAACTGTCAAATACAGTCTTTATAAAACTCCAGTGTCCGTCTTTCAGCAAGTGAAGTTTGTAAGCAAGAAACTCTCTTTCAAATGATCACAATCAGTTAACCATCAGAAGTCACAACATTTTTGTAACTGTACCTCCAAAATCTCATAGCCCTTCTCCATGTCTTGGTATTCCTGAAGACATTTTCCCGAGGGCTCTTAAAGACTGCAAGTGGTCTCATAAATATTCATAATCTCTGCTCTGCCTCCTCCCCTTCCCACATTTTGAAACACTTATTTTCAGATGTGCGCTGAATCATTGTATTTAAAGGATGAGACATTGACAATGACATGTCTAACAATGGAAACCTGCCAGATGCAAGATGTGGGAAATAGGATTCTAAAAGCCTAAAATAAAGTCTGTATTATTAAAGAAAAACTGAAGTGCATACATTAGTGTTAGGATAGCTTGAAAATTTGTGGTTTTTATTAATTAAATACATGCACAAGTCAGAATACATTTTCCTAAGATTAATCTTCTGTACAATGATAATTTGGAGCATGCTGCAGTAGATCACTGTACTGCCAGTCACCTGAGCATTTTTATTTTAATTTATAGTCTTTATACTTTCTACTCACAATTCTCCACTGAGTTTAATATTCATATTCCAAAGATATTTTAATTGTACTATAAAAATATTAAAATGAGAGATTCAAGAAAAATAAAAGCTCTCCCAGCCCAAACAGCATACTGTGAGAGCATTACACATCATCTATAAAAATAAGAAATAAAATAAAAGCAATCTTTATGGACCAAGGGGTGTGTAGTAACAGTGATGCACAACATAAATATAAACACATATAGATAATATAAAATGATAAAATATGTTTATATTAAATTACTTATGAAAAGGAAATATACAAAATGCTTTATGGGGTAAAAGACCCAACTTTAGACCGAACTATAAAAAACAAACACGCTAGAACAAAACTAGAATGCTTTTTTTTACACTTGCATTGCATTTTGTGTGCATTTGTTCACAGAGCTGATGTTGTCTCGTGTGGTTAGGGAGTTCAGGGCACCATTGGGACCTTTTTCACCTCTGTGTTCTTCATGTACATGTGCTGTATCATTTTGGCCTAGAAGAGAACATCACGCACCATTAGCACAAACCACAGATGTGCACATTACCCCATAAATCTTTGTTTTTCTGCAAGTTTCAGTAGTCTCTGCCTCATTCAGGTGCCAACATTTTCAGAACACTGAAAAGCAACCCAAGGCTGGCCTCGTGATTTATTTTAATGATGTATTCCAAAGTGGAGCACCTTAAAATTTAATTCTCGACAGATTTTCAAAGTATTGAGGTGTTCTTACTGAAATAATTACAACGTTGTGAAAAATGCTTTATGCCAAGTTGCTCCAAGCCAAAACGACTTCAGAGAAAGAGCTTTAAAAATGCAACTGAACTTCATGAGCTAGTCTTGGCAGTAACTTTACATATATACACCAATCAGCCATTAAAACAACCACATTGTATCTACATTCTTTGTCCATTTCATCAGCTCCACTGACCATACAGGTGCACTTTGTAGTTTTACGGATAGATACTGCAGTTCATCTGTTTTTCTGCAGACTTTGTTACCCCCTTTTATCTTGTTCTTCAGTGGTCAGGACCCCCACAGGACCACCACAGAGCAGGTATTATTAGTTGCTGGATGACTGTCAGCACTGCAGTGACCCTGATGTCATGGCGGTGTGTTAGTGTGTGTTGTGCTGGTAGGATCGGATCAGACACTACAACGCTGCTGGAGTTTTTAAACACTGTGTCCACTCACTGTCCACTATTAGACACACCTACCTTGTTGCTTCACCTTGTATCAGTAAAGTCAGAGACAGTAACTCATCTGTTGCTGCACAGTTTGTGTTAGTCATCCTCTAATCCTTCAACAGTGATCAACGGTTGCTACCCACAGGACACTGTTGGCTGGATATTTTTGGTTGGTGGACTATTCTCAGTCCAGCACTGACACTGAGGGATTTAAAAACTTCAGCGGTATGTACCTCACAATCATCCACCACCCACACAGTACCTGATCTGTGGTGGTCCTGTGGGTTCCTGAGCACTGATGAACAGCATACAAAGAAGGGGCTAACAAATTCTGCAGAAAAACAGATGGACTACAGTCTCTATCTGTAAAACTACAAAATGTACCTGTATGGTCAGGAGTCACAACACATCAGAGCTTGCTTGCGTGTGGGGCTGCATAGCTGTAGATCAGTCAGTGCCCATGCTGACCCCTGTCCACCACCGAAAGCTCCTACAATGGGGATGTGAGCATCAGAACTGGACCTGCACTCCATAGGGCTTATGCATGGGGATGGTGGTTCAAGGTCAGTTAGAGTGGGATCTCAGATAAACAGCAAGAGAGCCCAATTTCCTGAACAGAGTGATCACAGGAGACGCATTGTGGGTGTTCAAGTACGATCCTAAGACAAAAAGTCAAAGTGCTGAATGGTACATGACAACATCACCTCAACCAAAGAAAGCTCACATGAGCAATTCAAAATCAAGTCACTGTTCATCAGGTATTTGATGCTCAAGGGAAACATAAAGAATTCATACCAGAAGGCCAAACGTTAAATGGGACGTTTTACCTTGGAGATTTAGAATGTCAGAGCAAGAGCACACACACACACACACACACACACACACACACACACACACACACACACACACACACTGTATGAAGGCTATAACTGTGTATACCTAAAACCAGCATAATTAACTCCTCCGTACTGAACTCCTCTATGGCATGCATACTGCACAATATCTTCACTGACACCTTTTACAGATTGATTATATGATTTCCGACACCTTCAATAATCATGACATTTATAGAACAGTTTCCTCCCACTGATCAGCTCGATTGGTTCAGCAGTCTGAGGGAGTGTGAGGGATACAGTAAACACTTCATAGCTATGATCTAGTGTACTTTTATAGAGAGAAATAAAAGAATCATGACCAAGGAGAAGTATTATAAAAGTGATTTGTGAACACAACTCCTACCACGGCATGGAGATGCTGAAAGATGTGACTTCAAGAGCTGGGATGAAAAAAATAAAACAAAGTAATAAAACCAATGAAAAAAACTATGATTAGATAATAGAGTAAAATACTTGAGAATGGTCAAATAAATGATAAAAATGAATAATTAATTAACTAAATAAACTATATTACCTCAGCATTATATTTATCCAGCTGCTCCAGTTGTTCACGCTGGACTATCTGGAGCTGATCAAGCTCTTTGGACTGCTTCAAGGCAAGTTTTCAGTACACATTAAAAATGTTATACAAAACATTTATTTATTTGAT
>JAOVYV010000002.1:16088792-16101072 GCA_025674545.1 Hassar affinis | reverse complement strand
GGGTGGGAGGGTGAGTGGGTGAATGGGTGAATGGGTGAGTGTGTGAGTGAGTGGGAGGGTGAGTTGGTGAATGGGTGAGTGAGTGAGTGAGTGAGTGAGTGGGTGGGAGGATGGGTGAGTGAATGGGTGCATGAGAGCGAGTGAGTGATGCAAGCCAGGTCCATTACATGCTTCACATCTAAAAGTCCATCTAAAATGCTTCATTCTTCAAATCTAAAATGTCCATCCAGAGAACTGCCACTCACAAGATGTTTTTTTTGTGTTTCACAACGTTCTGTGTAATCACTGGAGACTGTTGCGAGTGAAAACCCCAGATGATCAGCAATTTCTTAGGTTCATCTGGCCATGCCAAAATCAAAGTCAGTGAGATCACATTTCTCATAGTGATGTGAATGTGAACATTAATTCCATGACTGAACAGGTATGCCTATTAAATATGAGTAGCATTACTATTTTCCTGAATTTGATTGATAGATATTATTAAGTTACAAATGTGACAAATGTACAGTGCTGTGCAAAGTCTTAGGCACCCTATTGTTTTTGGGTACAAAGTTTGTTATTGATGATTTTCTGAGTTCTACATTCTTGAGACAGTACAAAAAGATTTTATATTTCCAAACATTACTTTTCCAACAAAAAATTCAATGTTAGACAAGAATATTTGTGTCATTTATGAAAGCAACAAATTACATAAGATCCTCAATAAAACTTATGAGCTTTCCTCGCTGTAAAGCAAAGCCTTTGAATACCTTCGAAAATGATCTTTCTACATAACAGAAAACACAAAGTGTACAACAAGTGTAAACTAAAGGAAGTCAATATTTTGTGTGCCTTTTTCTAAAACAGTGTTCCCAGCTACAATGTGTGCAGTTTTATATGGAAATTATAAGTTTTAATGAGCGTCTTGGAGAATCTGCTAGAGCTCTTCTGGAGACTTTGACTGTCACACTTACTTCTTATTTTGCATGCAAAACCCAGCAGCCTTTATTATGTTTTTAAAAGTAACATTTGGAAATATATTTTTTTTTGTACTGACTCAATAATTCAGAACTCAAAAAAAGACATCAATAACAAAAGTTGTACCTAAAAACAATAGGGCGTCTAAGACTTTTGCACAGCACTGTATTCTGAAAACTTTGAAAAGTTTTTAAAACATACGTACGAGCAGTGGTTCTCAAAGGAGAGTATCACAGGGTATTCAGAGGTCACAAATGCAGTTTCTTTGATGGACTGAATGACCTCCTGGAAAAAGCAGTTCATATGTTTTCAATTTGTCTGTAGTTCCAATATTCACATAACATTAGTCATTAAAAGAAGCCATGACAAGCACACAGGCAAAAATCCCATTAAAAAAGCTATTTTTTTATGTTGTTGTTATGATCACTCAAATACATGAGCTTTTCTTAAGATGGTGTTGATGCTTTGACATAGCTATTCACCTTAAAAAGCACATCTGTGCACATGGCCTTGCCATGAGTAATAATGGGCTCTTGGTCCTCTCCCTTTCCATCCCAGCAGTCCAGCTCCACACACCTGCAGGGAAAAGAAAAGCAGTTCCCTGCCAAAACATTGGCACACTTCAAGGAGCAGTGACTCCCGAATGCTGTCATCTGTCATTTTAATGACTGCAACCAATTTAATAAATTATTAAATATTTAAAATCTGTGCTATAAGGCATCATTGACAGACCAATACAGACTATGCATTGCAAATATTTTAAATTTACTGGTTTTATGGTTGATTTTATTTCAAATATTAAAAGCAGTACTGACTGTAGATATGGGACAGTCTAAGCCCAGAATTATTACAGGTTAAATACAATCAAAGGGAAGTAGTTTACAAGTGATTCACTGGCAGTTCTCATGGGTAGAGTTTTTTTTTTTTTAAGGAATCAGTTTAGTTCGATTGAAGACCTAACCTTCTACAACAGGGTTGTTAGAATGAAAAATTACACAAGCCAGTACTCACTCATGCAACTCACATAAAAGCTAAAATAAATCTAAACAAACTTTGTGGATTATTTAAAATCCAGTTATTCAGTTTTGTCAGTGAAATGAATCCTAGAATATGAGGTCTGTCTGGAAAGTAATGAGAAATTTTACCATTATCACATTAAAAATATGATCCTTGCACACAACACTCCCAACACCTCTGCCATTGTTGGTAGCAGTGCTTGAAATCAGAGTCACAATTGTGGCTCTATGGATGTTCTTTACTGTGCTGAAGTGGTAGCCTTTCAAATGTGTTTTAACCTTCTGGTATGAATTCATTACGGATGTTCCCTTGAGAATCATAAAAACAAATGAACAGTGACTTGCTTTTTGATTTGCTCATGCAAGCTTTCTTTGAGCGAGGTGATGTTGTCATGTGCCATTCAGCACTTTGTCTCTATGCCTCAGGATCGTACTCCAACACTATGACTCATCTCCTGTGATCACTCTGTTCAGGAAATTAGGCTCTCTTGTTAAACGATCCAACATTTGCTCCAAACTCTTGCATTGTTCTACTGTTCCAGGCACTTCAGCAGGGTTTCACAAAAACAAACAGCCGGGCACTGAGAAGGCTAGAATGCAACTGAAAGTGGCCCCATCATTTATCTGAGATCCAACTCTAACTGACCTTGAGCCACCATCCTTATACCATGCGCAAGTCCTATATAACGCGGTAATTCATTCTCATTACTTTCCAGACAGACCTTGTATTTCAATATATTTTTTTAGTTGATAATATGTGTCCAATGCAAAAATAAATTACAATTAAATTAAAACTTTAACACTACTCTGATATGAGTTGTGCAATCATATAATACCACGGCACAGAAACAGAATTTCAGTGTTTGTAGAAAGCTGGACAGTATGACAATATAAATGTTGATATTGTAATAAATTGTGCTGTGATACATTTGATTTGATACACTGATGATATTTTGTAAAGCACAATGCAATTAGAAACACTGATTATTGATGGTAAAACTTTAAAAAAATTTTTAAATACAATTACATGTAACTAATGTATATATTTTTTTAAGACAATTAAAAAGTATCACTGAATTTTTTTCTTTTTTAAATCCAAAACTACTGTTTTTTCCTAGATGTTACGTAATCATAAAAACATATTGTGATATGATTTCTGTCACATCACCCAGCTCTAGTTTTGAGGCAGACAGTGAATTCGTATGTGCACCTGCAGCCGGAGAGCAGGACCTGCCGGTACATCTCCACAGAAGACTTCCCTCCGAACTGCCTACCAGTCAGGTACGTGTTGTGGGAGGAGCTGATGAAGTAGTGTGAAAGTGGGTGGTCCATCTCCTGATAGAGCTCCAGTCGGTCAAGAAACACTGGAGCATTCTCATCAGACATCAGGTACCGACAAAAGCCATCACATGACATCAATCCTAAAGACCAGAGTTTTGTTTAGTGTGCTAAAAACACTATTAAGATGCACGCGAGTGTCAAATGAGATTACGCGGAGATGTTCTCAACAGTGAGCTACAGCTTAATGAGTGCTAATGAACTTCACAAGAGATGGGATAACAATGTTTGTTCCCCCACTACGTGGAACAAGATACACTCACTGATACTCACTGAAATTAATGATAAAAACTGGAAAAATGCCTTGCATGTGCTCGCTGTACGTGATTTATTTGTGAACATCCTTTACCTTTCATTATAAGCTGGTCGTCAGTCTCGTAGGATTCTATTATTTGCCTTGCACGTTTGGGGTCATAAAATGGAAAAAGGATCTCGTTAAGCCGAGGGTCCCGTTGGTTCTGTGTGGAAATAACAAGGTTTTTTTTTTTCCCACTGGCGCAGCTACAGAGACTGCAGGTGGCTGTAAATGTCTATAATAATGCCATTTTAAAATGGAATCACATCAATCACACCATGTGAAAGATAAACTGAAAAGGGTATGCTTTGTATATACAGTATGTGCACAAATGTGACAAAGAAAATGTGCAGAAATTAGTCAACAGTGTGAAAAAGTTGCATCTGTGTCAGGATAACCGAATTTTCTTTCTTATTTTCTTTAAAAGAAGAAAGAGAAGTGAAAGAAATATGATTTAATAGCTTAAGAAACAGGAAGTCAAGGTAGAAGTATGTTAATGTGTGAAAGCCTCTTACTTCATTCAAAAAGCTGACTAATTGGTCTATGTTTAAATAATCACTCTTATCTCCACAGCTGAAAAGATATCAGAGAGAACATATAACTCAGACATCATTCCTGCTCATGAATATAAAAAAGAAAAACCCCAGTAACCTTGCCCTAATTTTTTTTTCATTCCAACATTTCATTGCTACAGGGTAATATTCAGACCTTTTTGAGGCAGACAAGGTTACATGAATTTTTTAAGATTTTTGTAATAATAAAAAGGCATTTGGTTATCAATATTGCCCCCTTAATTACTTAAGAATGGATGCGAATTGAAATCTGTTTTTTTTTTTTTTTTTAATCACATGAATTGCAAATATGTTGGGACATATTCATATCTTTGGCCTACTCACAGTTTTTTGAAGAGTGCTTCAATGTCAGTTCTGGGACAAATCTTCTGAGTGAGGGAGTAAAACTTCTCAAAGGTGAAAACATCAGGCTCAATTTCATCATTCTGTAAACAGCAAGAAAACAGACTAGTTCTGTATTAGTTAAATGGATGAAATAAGATCTATTGAAAGCAGGAATCATGTCAATTAATAATGCCTAAAAATCTGTCTCAGTAGATCATGATTAAAAACCCAGCAAATTGCGATTTAGGGAACATTTTTCCACTTCACCTTTCCACTAGGCAAACCCAGGTCTTTGAGCACCTGGAATATAACCTTCTCAGTTTTTCCAGAAGCAAAAGTTCTTGTTATGCTGAAGAGGGGGGGAAAAATAAAGAATGCTATTCATAAGAAGCAGGACACTTGCTATGCATGACTCATGTGTCTGAAGTACAAATCGCTTTAATGAAAGAACCGAGCACGTGTACCTTCTCACTGGGATTTTTCCACTCACGTTGGTCAAAGATGACAGCTTCATCCAGCTACGGGGAGAAGAATGTCATTAAATAACAATCCAAAACCATGCAAGCACATAATCAGCAGTGTCAGAATCACGCATGTGATAATGTTTGATACAGGCCCGAGTGGGAAATCATAACCTGAAAGGCGTTACAGTTTAAAAAAAAAAAATTATAATTACATCATGCAATACATTTCATTCTCCAAAATTGTTTGGGTGCCTTAATTGCTGTGTTGTGTTTGTCAGTGGCAGTCGGGTACTCACTGTTTCTTGAGACATGTCATCGGGCACACGTTGTTTGCACGGGTGTTGTGAATCAGTAACCGCAAGCTGTCAGTCCATTGCTGTGAACAAAGGCAAAGTGGCTAAAATTAGCATACGGCAGGAGACAAGTGCAGCAGTGCCGTGAAAATGATGAATAAATATGCAAATAAATAGATAACCGACCAACCACAGGCAGACAGACAAACTGAAACACAAATAAATCAAAAACAAAAACTAGGAGTGAAAATCGGCACATACTGCAGAAAAAATATTCTGGATATTTTAATATACAGTTTTTTTATTATTTATTTATTTACATTTTCAATATTGTTTATTAGAAAATAAAAATAATATATTCCAGGCAGAAGAAGTTTCAATTTCGGATCTCCTTCCAAGTTTTATGAGAGCTATAACAATTGTATTTACATTTCCAGCCATGATAGGCTGTTTTGATATGTAATAAATGATGGCACAAACATTTCTGGATGGAGAGATTTTCTTTCTGGTATTATTCCCCCATTTCCTCCAGCTCATCATTCCGAATAACAGTTTCATGAGGAAGCTATTTTTACTCAGAATACCAGGAGACAGATGATGCCTCTTATGGTGCTTAAGTGTGAGGTCTTTAAATGCACTGGTACTCCAGTCAAGTGCTCTTCCTTCCTCGAAAATGTTCTCGAGTGTACGGGGGAAACAGATTACCTCAAGATGGATTTTGTAACTTTCTCTGAGTGTTAGGTTACCTTCGCAATGCTAATGGTAGGCGCCACTATGTACATGAAGCTGAGGTTAACCAAGTCGGTGCCACTGCATATGCAGATGATCCTGCCCTCCAAGTCACTCTCAGACTTCCCAGTGGTCTCGATTGCTGACAGAATCTTTGGATCCTACAGTGACAATTGAATACACAGCACGCAGTCTTATAGATTTTGAAAAAAATGCAATGCAGTGAATATGCAATACAAGAATAATGATTTCGATCAGGGATGTCAAACATAGGGCCCAAAGGCCATTACCATACCAATAACGGTTCTAATCTGTCCCACAAAATGAAATTAGAATCTGTGCCAGCTGTCATCAGACTCCACAATGCCATGGCCCATAGGGACTCGTCTCATAGAAAGAATGAAGAACAGGACAGAATTCCTTCATATTTATATACCCACATCATACAACATATCTCACGTCCTGCTTGCTGTGGATGTCTATAGGGGGTTTGTACTGTGTTTCTGACAACATGTGGGATTTGTTTATACATGCTAAATGTCAACTGCTGTCTATTTATTATTTGTACACAATGTTTTCCTGTTGTTCCAATATCCCGGCTGCTGTAGCACCCAAAGCACTTTGACTGAATTGAAAGGTTTGCAGAAAGAGTCACTATCCTCTATTCCATTACACTCTATTCCACTAGGGAGCTAAATAGTGTGCAGGCACACACGCACACGCACACACACACACACACACACACATACACATACACATGCTAAAAATAGATCAATAGATAGCTAGATAGATGTGTTGTTGATGTGATATTTAAGCAATACTGCACAAGCAAGAGTTCTGTTTTAAGATCAGCATGTCTGCGATTTCAGCCGTAGGCACAAGGCCACAGGTCGTAATTACAGCCGGATATTCCGTTCTTGCAACAAGCAGACTGACTGAAAGCCTGTAGTAAGTGAAGTAACAGTTTTAATGGAGTGATCTATTGCTAGAGCAGGAATTTATGTAGCACAGATAAGTGAAGTGATACAACCAGTGAAATGTAAAAGTGCTGTTATAGTAAATATCACCACTCTTGGAATGCCACTTGTCCAGTCTGATAAGTGGACCACAACTGAATTTTTATAATGGACATAAACTGACTGTCACTGTCCAGCAAATCGAACACTGGAGTATGTGGACAATGGACAATGTTGCCCGTTACCTAAATTGAGTTTGACACCCCTGATTTAGACTTTGGGCCATAAGATAACACAAACCAAAGAATGTGCAGATCAATAATTTTGAGTGCAAAGTCAGATACATTCATGAATTTAACTTACCTTAGGCACATTTGTATTCCGTATACTGTTGATTAAAGAGCACTCCAGAACCTGACCTTCCTATAAGTAAATAATAAAACGTTGATATGTTAGGAAAAAGCAAGAAGCAGCACACAACAGCAGTAAGCTCACACATTAAGAGGTTCTGCAATCAAAAGAAATTACTTTAAAGTACTGAATTACCAACGCCCATGTTTAAATCTAATCTCTGGACTTATTTTGGATTTTTTTAACAAGTAAGGGACAAAAGGACATGGATCTTATTACAAACCCGCAGCAATGGGAAGTTTACATATATACAGTACTGTGAAGGCAGGTGTAAAAAAATGCTGTAAACTAAGAATGTTTTAAAAAATGTAAGTGTTAATAGTTTGTTTTCATCAATTAACAAAATGCAGTGAATGAACAGAAGAGAAATCTAAATCCAATCAATATTTGGTGTGACCACCCTTTGCTTTCAAAACATCAACAATTCTTCTAGATACACTTGCACACAGTTTTTGAAGGAATTCAGCTGGTAGGTTGTTCCAAACAACCTACCAGCTCTTCTGTAGATGTAGGCTTCCTCAAATCCTTCTGTCTTTTCATGTTATCCCAGACTCAATGATGTTGAGATCAGGGCTCTGTGGGGGCCATACCATCACTTCAAGGACTTCTTGTTCTTCTTGAAGATGAAGATAGTTCTTAATGACATTGGCTGTATGTTTCGGGTCGTTGTCCTGCTGCAGAATAAATTTGGGGCCAATCATATGCCTCGCTGGTGGTACTGCATGATGGATAGGTATCTGCCTGTA
The DNA here is from genome assembly GCA_025674545.1 of Hassar affinis. Taxonomy (NCBI): domain Eukaryota; kingdom Metazoa; phylum Chordata; class Actinopteri; order Siluriformes; family Doradidae; genus Hassar; species Hassar affinis. The sequence goes on along the minus strand of JAOVYV010000002.1, from coordinate 16,092,971 downwards.
TTTATCAGCATTGAATGTATGAATAATCCTGACCAAATCTCCAACTCCATTTGCAGAAATGCAGCCTCAAACTTGCAAGGAACCTCCACCATGATTCACTGTTGCCTGCAGACACTCATTATTGTACCGCTCTCTAGCCCTTCAGCAGACAACTGCCTTCTGCTACAGCCAAATATTTCAAATTTTGACTCATCAGTCGAGAGAACTGGCTGCCATTTTTCTACACCCCAGTTCCTATGTGCATAGTTGAGTTGCTTGGCCTTGTGTCCATGTCCTGTGTCCAGGTATGTGAAACTGATGATCATTAGCACCTGTTTGATATATTTGGCTGATCATACACCTGACTATAATCCTACAAAATCCCTGAATTTGTGTACTTTTGCATCCCCATGCCATCACACATGCAGGCTTTTGCACTTTTCCTTGGAAAAAGATGGTCATCTTTGGCACACAGACTCTGATGTCTGTTTACAGAACATATTTCAGAACATTGTCTTTTGGCCCATCTCAGATGACTTTGGGCCCAGAGAACTTGCCAGCGTTTCTAAGGAAAAGGATTCTCAAACAATACTACCTGAGGGCTCAAAGGTCAGGCACATTCAGCAATGGTTTCCACCCTTGGCCTTTACACATGAGATTTCCCCTGACTCCCTGAATCCTTTCATGATATTATGAATTATAGATGGTGAAAGCCCTAAATTCTTTGCAATCTTGCACTGAGAAACATTGTATTTGGCACAAAGTTTGGCACAGAGTGGTGAATCAGGACCCATCCTTGCCTGCAAAGACTAAGTCTTTGGTGGATGCTCTTTTCATATTCAGTCTTGATGATCTCACCTGTTACCAGTTAAACCGCTAATTGTGGAACCTTCCAGAACAGTGTTACTTGTATTACTTGTCTTATTTTGCTTCTGTCCCAACTTTTTTTTGTTGTCTGTTGCAGGCATCAATTTCTAATTTATATTTATATTTATATTTAACAAATAGAATTAAGTTAATCACTGAAAACACTGAAAATATTTTCTTTGTCCTTTATCTGTTAAATAAAGGTGCAAATGAATAAACAAAGAACAGATTTCAATTTTCATTGCATTTAAAAATGAATGTCCCAACGTTTCTGGAAATGGGATTTGTACAAAAAAAACAGATGTTGACAATGTTTTCGTTTGGAGACTTAATTTGCAGATGAAAAAGGCAATAAATCTCAATATATCACAATATATGTTATCACAATTTAAAATCGCAATAATATTGTATCATGACTTATGTATTGTGATAATATCATGGGGCCTCTGGTGATTCCTACTGCTATGAAGTACTGTATTAGTCTAACAGGGAGCTAATACCTTTCCTTCACTTTTCCATGTGATGAAGAATGCAAAGGCATCCACACGAAAATAGCAGCGAGGCTCAAAGACAAATGGATCCTAGAGGGGAAAAACAAACACAGGACAGAAACACTATTTAGGCACTAATGGGCAACTAATATTTGTAATTAATCTTTATACTGTGTTCTAAGAGTAACAAATACTACAATCCAAAACACTGAAAGCAACAGTATTAATGAGTAAAAATAAAGATGACAAATGATGTAGTATACAAGACAGCAGACAGCAAGGGCTTAAATAGACAAAGAAACGTATAATTTAAGAATATCCTCTTAATTTGGTTCATCTTAAATTGACTGTATTTGTCAAACTTTCCTCCTTCAGCTCTAAATTACAACCTGAAATATTCAATACATCCATTCATAAAGCTTCAGTCATTATATTGCTACATTCTAAGCCTTTTGGCTGATGAAAAATAAGTCTGAAAATAAAGACGGCATCATTTTGAAGCCTTCTCTGTGCATGTATCCTTCACTGTAATCTTATTATTCTGCTGGCCAGACCAGAGCTTCACAAAAACCTAACAACATACAAAAGTCTTCAGAAGCAATCCCTCCAAGGAGGAAGAGAATGCTTACAAGTGTACAGACCTTTGGTAATGATAACATTTTATTCCATTTCTTCATTTACATCAATTAACAGTCAGGTTTTGTGGTTCTGGTTTGTCAGAAATCATTCCAGTGATTTAATTACCTCATGTAACACTACCTGAGGAGGAGTGCATGCAACTTTTAAGTGATTTAAATCATTGTTTCATGCAAAGCCTGCTGCTATTAATAAAACTAAGCTGAAAAGCAAGTGGGTTGTTATAAGTAAATAGCATAAACGGGGTGTTAGAAATTATGAAGTATGATCATCTTGAATGCTGTACTGATGCCTGCCAAGTTTGCTGCTTGCTTAATTTGTTTCCCAGTGAAAGAGGGGAACATTTACAAAATGTTTTACTAATTATTCCTTATTTAACACTAAAGTGTGAAATCATAAACTATGATTAAACCATGACAAGGTTCCATGAAAAGTTACCATTGATGCATGCCAAATCACATCTTACTGGGAATTTGTACTGGTTCCAGTGACATTTTTTGACCTGGTTTCTGATGTACTGTGGGAAACTCTTAAATGGGCAGTTTGTCAAGGCTTGGGGGAAAATAATAAACACAATAAAATAAGACAATATAAACTAGTAGATTAGAATCCAACCTCTATCCCTGCCTATTTTAGAGTTCCTTATAATGCACCAACATAGTTTGGAAGATGTTTTGAGGATATTTACTAACTAAACAAATACCGCTCAACTGCAGTTTTTTTGTATCAGTTAAGAAACTCCCAAAGTGCTCTGTGGACCTCATGGGAATTCCATGCTTGCGTTTGACAGCTTTAGTCCGGTCAGTCACACGCTGTACGTGAGAATAACAGCCTTCCAAAAATATTCAGTCCAAGATAAACTAGCATGAACTGACCAGGAATTCTCAAAGGCCTTTTGAGAACACAGATGTCCTCAGCTATAGATGACTTTGAAGATGCTGAATCCATGAATGACTCCTTTGGACTAAGGGCCTTGATTTACAGATGGGGGGGACAAATGAAAAATGAAAAAAACTGTGGCTCTTTTATGCCTCTTTTATGTTTTTTTTTTATTTTGCTGACATGGCTTGCCTCCACTTGTCCCCACAGAATGAAGCATTATTGGAACTCAATATAACATCTTCTGACTGATCACTTTATCACTCACTGAATGGACTCACTGAATGATTTAATAAGTATGAAAATGATGAGAATAAGCTATTGCTATATGCCATTACAGCATAACCACACTGAACATTAATGTCTATGGAGAATTACCAACCGCTATTTAAATATTCAAGTTGAGTATTTTAAGTACTTTAAAACTTTCATAGCTTATTTTCAAGGGAGGTCAAAAAAGACTGTCTACTTTCGTGCTCTTCTGTTACTTGCTGTTAAATCATTGACATTTACATGCATTATTTCCCAGACAGTGCAGACATGTTTTCTTAGAAAATAAGCAGCATGCAGTAAAACCCTGTGTAAATTCAACTTAAACATTGTCAAAACAAATCAGCATGATCCAAAAACATTCCTTACCTCTTCGAATCGATCAAAATATTCCCCTTCTTGCATAAAGCGAGGCACCAACCTCTTCCAGTTAAATTCATACACTTTGGCCATTTGTCTTATAAGCAGGAGGAAGCTAAGATAATAAGAGAAACAGAGAAAGGAGTGAATAACATCACACAGGATGCACCATGAGAAGATACAATCCAGGGCAAGCAGCCAGAAATACAGGGGATGGGAGGTGCTAAAATGAATTGCTCTAATAATAATAATAATAATAATAATAATAATAATAATAATAATAATAATAAATTATTATTATTATTATTATTATTATTATTATAATAAAAGAACATTTCTTTTATAAAGATAAAACTTTAAACTATTTTTATATATAAAAATTGTTGAAAAAAGTACTTGAAAATACCCTTACCCCTCTAGACTATTTTCTTCTGCTCTCTCTTTGTCTGGAGTTTATACTGTATATGAAGCTGTACACATATAAAATCCCTTTCTCATGCATTATCACTGGAAAAACTAATGATCTTTATACCCAATGATACATACACTGAACACATATGTATATATACAGGGGTTAGACAATGAAACTGAAACACCTGTCATTTTAGACCACAATAATATATTAGTATGGTGTAGGGCCTCCTTTTGCGGCCAATACAGCGTCAATTCGTCTTGGGAATGACATCTACAAGTCCAG
>JAOVYV010000002.1:16073740-16088692 GCA_025674545.1 Hassar affinis | reverse complement strand
CAGGTAGGTGAATTGGTGATGGGGAAATTGGCCCTTAGTGTGTGAATGCGAGTGTGAATGTGTGTGTGTGTATGAACCCTACGATGGATTAGCGTATATATATATATATATACAGTCAAGCCTGAAATTATATATATATATATATATATATATACTGAAAACTAGGAAAGTAGGGCAACCTCACTTTCTCATTCCTTTGAGATTCTGGTCATGTTGACATGACTGCTCCATGCTGTTCCTTCAGAAAGTTCAGGTCTACTTTTATGCTTTGAATCTCCCATTCTACTACATCCCAAAGGTGTTCTATTAGATTCAGAACTGGTGATTGGGAAGGCCACTGAAGAATACTGAACTCATTGTTCATGAAACTTGGTTGAGTTGCCTTTCTGTTTTGTGACTCGATGCATTTTCAAGCTGGAAGTGGCTGTTAAAAGATGGGTAAATTGGAGCCATGAAGGGATGCACACGGTCAGCAACAATTCTCAAATAGGCTGTGTCATTAAAGCAATGATTGACTGATATTAAGTGTGCCAAGAAAACATTCCCCTCACCATTACACCACCTCCACCAGCCTGGACTGTTGACACAAGGCAGGTTGGGTCCATGCTGTTAGTGCCAAATTCTGACCATCATCTGGGTGCCTCAGTAGAATTCAAGATATGCTTTTTGTTCATATGCCTGACCAAAGTGAAACGTAATTTGGTCTTCTGCTGTTGTAGCCCATCTGACTGCAGGATTGACATGTTGTGCATTCTGATATGCTTTTCTGCTCACCACGATTAGAGTGGTTATCTGAGTTACAGTAGCCTGTCAGCTTGACCAGTCTCTCTGTCTCTCTGAGTTTCCATCTGTAGAAATGCTGCTCACTGAGTGTTTTTCTTACTGTGCAATTTTGTATAAACTCTAGAGTCTGTTGTGCATAAAAATCACAGGAGATCAGCAGCTATACACCAGCTAGTGTGGCACCAAACAATCATGCCATGGTCAACATGACCGAGATCACTTTTTCCCCCCATTCCTAATGGTAGCTGTGGACATTACATGAAGTTGATGGCCGGTATCTGCAAGGTTTTACACATTGCAATGCAATGATTGGCTGATTAGATAATTGCATGTAGGTGTACAGGTGTTTCTAATTAAGTGCTCAGTGAGCATATACATATATTTATTGGAAACACTGGAAATCCTACAATCCAAAAATAATCTTAGATTATCCAATAAACAGTCACTATAGTTATATAAATTATTATTGGTGGTGGTTATTTGTTTTTAATAAATATGTACCACCACTTTAAAAAATCTGTCTAGTCTGAGACACAATCATGTGGTGCAAAAACTCTCAGAAAAAACACATGCCAAAAGAATGAAATATCATGATACAGTAACAGACAACAGGTCTATGATAATTAGCACTGCTGTGGTAAGAGTCTGGGTAAGATTGTGGGGTAAGAGTCTGCCAACAGGACATTTTGGTAATTTTATTCCACTCTTCCATGCAAAAATTCTCCAGACTTATAAAACTGCAGTGGTCTTTCCAGAGGTGATTTTTTTTCCAAAGTGGATTCTGGGTGCTCATTGAAATTGGCTGAGTGTTGTGTTCAGCTAGCAGCACCTAAGAAGTGTATCAAACACAATGGGTCAAGTGGGGCCCATTACAAAGACTTCAGTATGTCAAAATCATCAAAGCCTATAGCACTGGAGAGTCAAGGCAATCGTTATGGAACATGCATGCTGCTCGCTCATGCGTGTGTACAAGCCCTTATAGGTACTGAATTAAGCTCTAAATAATGCATGCTGAAGTAGTAGCTGTGGCTCACTCTTGATAAGCTCCAGAGGAAAGGAGCACAGACTGCAGATTACTTCACATTGTTTCTTTGACATTCCCTCATGCTAGAGCGACCCGTTTCAATAGATTCTTAATAGTAACAGATTTAGTACGGTTCTCTGACTGAACCTCTCGAGGAGAATGACAAACTGCAGAGATTTGCTCAGAATAGAGATGCTTGGTTCCTAAAACCTGCAACTCCCTCTTGTAGGTCAAGTATTGATAGAAAAATCAGTATTAAGCCAAGATAGATGAAAAAACAGTTTGCTGGTATACACTTACATCTTCTAGTTGTAACTTCTTATGTGTGGACTATAACTGAGCATCAAATGCTAATTTCACTTGTCCCACTTGACTTTACAGGCAGGAAATCTATGTTATAAACAACTCGGTAGGGTTTTTTTTTTTTCTAATCAAAGTGGATGTCTCTTAGGAGAATATAAGAGGCCTGAAGTGACAAGTGGAATTTGCTGACCTGGCTCAGCATTGTGCTGAACAGGGTGTGAGAAAAGGTCAGAATAACACTCATCCATTTTGAATTTATCTGCAAGTAAAAAAAATTATACAGATGCATTTAGGCTTTCAGTGAAGGTATACTGAAAGGTATAACAGCCCAAGATGGAGAGGGAGTTGGAGACCTCTTTTTCTGCTTCTCTGTAGTGAATGAGACAAAAAGTCCAAACTTTTGTTACCATTAACTCTGCTGCAAAGAGCTGACACAGAAAACACCTTCCGAAAAACATCTCTTCACAGAAAATGTCAACATATACCACACCCAAAAAATATCATATTTCCAAAAAAGCTGGGACACTTTAAAATGCACTAAAAACTGAAACCTGTTATTTATTTTACTTGAAGCTTTATTTAACAGACTAAAGGACAAAGAAATGTCCTGTGTTTTCAGTGACAAACTTGATTCTATTTGTTAAATATGAACAAATTGAGAAGTTGAAGCCTGCTACACACTCAAATAAGTGGGACAGAGGCATGTTTACCACATTGTTAATTATACTCTCCAAAATACTGTTATAAGTCTCCGCACACATATATGCAGATCACGTATGCTGTGGACACTGATGCACCTCCATGCCATCATAGATGCTGGTTTTTCTACTTTGCATCAGTAACAGTCTGGATGGTCTTTTTCATCTTTGGCACGTAGAATCCCATGTCCATTTTTCCCCAAAACAAGCTGAAACATGGACTTGTCTGCCCACAGTTTCCACTGTCTTTTGGTCCATCTGAGATAACTTCTGGCCCAGAGAACTCACCCCCGTTTCTGCACAATATTAATACATGGCTTCTTCTTTTGCATAATGCAGGTTGCATTTCTTGATGCAGCAGTGGACTGTGTTAAGTGACAAAGATTTTCCAAAGTATTCCCAAGCCCATGTGGCTATGTCCTTCTTGATAGCATGGTGGTTTCTCAAACAATACCACCTGAAGGCTTCATGATATTATGAACTATAGATGGTGAAAGACCTAAATTCTTTGCAATCTTGAGCTGTGAAACATTGTACATGAACTGCCTAACAATTCTCTCATGAAGTTTGGTACAAAGTGGTGAACCAATCCTTGCTAAGATTAAGCCTTTGGTGGATTTTATACATAATCTTCATGACCTCACCTGTTACCTTATCAGTTAAATAAATGTTCAAGCCATCTAAGAAATTACAGTTTTTTGTTTATTTTTAGAAAGTGTCCCAACTTTTCTGGAAAGTGATGGGATTTGCTCTTCATCCCAGTTACAGAACATTAGGGCAGATTAATATGTGAACACTAGGGAACATAAGTAACCAGTCTGGAGAACTTGCTAATAGCACAGCTTTGGGAATTACCAAAAACCCTTAAGAGCTGACTGCTGTTACAAAGCCTGTCTTGTAGAATATATTAGCATTAGACATGCCTCCAACATCTCTGGGAGGACCTTATTCCGTTATTGGTGTTGGGTTCTGGCAAACATCTCATTATATTTATCTCTTAGCTCTTAACAACTCCGCTCACAAGGCGCATGAGCGAAGCGCTCCACAAAAAGGCTATTAGATTGGCTGGCTAGTGGATTAGAAGAATATAATGGAAGACACCGTCTTTTGATTGTTCTTCCACTCTTGATCAAAGTGATGTCCTGTTACAGAAGAGATATAAAATCAAAATATGGAATGTACATAAAGATGTGGGACAAATGAACAAAAACCCTCTCTTTGTGATGTCAAAGATGAAATATTTCAGAACTTTTTCCACCTTTAAAGTGGAAGTGGGGTTGCATACACTTAAACTAATACTTTGTTGAAGCACCTTTTGATTTTATGACAGCCTTTAGTCTTTTTGGGGAGGAGTTTATCTTTACTTGGCAACCTTTGGCCACTCTTCCTTGAAAAAGCACTCAAAATCTGTCAGACTGTGAGAGCATTTCCTGTGCACAGCCTCTTTATGTCACCCTACAGTTGGACTGTATTCCGGTCTGGGCTCTGGCTCGGCAAATCCAAATCCTTGATCTACTTCTGGTGAAACCATTCTTCTGTTGATATGGACAATGTTTTGGGTCGCTGACATGCTAAAAGGTGAAATTCCTCTTCATCTCCTGCTTTTTCGCAGAGGCCTAAATGTTTTGTGTCAAAACTGGCTGATATTTGTAACTGTTCATAATTCTATCCACCCTGACTAAAGCCCCAGCTCCAGCAGAAGAAAAACAGCCCCAAAGCATAATGCTGCCACCCTCATGCTTCCCTGGTGGGCAGGGTGTTCTTTTGGTGATGTTCCTTACATACCTTTTGGAATTATGGCCAAAAAGTTCAACCTTGGTCTCATCAGACCATAAGACTTTTTCACACATGCTTTTGGTAGATTTGATTTTTGGTTTTTGCAAAATGTAGCTGGGTTTGGATTTTCTTAATAAGAAAATATTTCCATCTTCCTACCCTACCCCATACCCCAGACATACAGTGTGAAGAATATGGGAGATGTCATCACATACAGTACACAAACTCATCAGAAGTTCCTGCAGCACCTGTAGGTAGGTGCCTGTTCAATACTGGCTATACAAATCTGATAGTGGCATAATGAAACACAAAAGATGCTGCTTTCACGTGTTCCAGGGATAGTCTTGTTTTCTAGTCTTTGCACACAAGTACCCTACTAACATTATCTGTCCTGATCTATTCCAACACCTTCCTCCATTCTAAAAAAATATTGTAATAAATGAATAAATAAATAAAAATTACACATACGACTAATCACCAACAAGAGAATGCAAGTTATTTAGAATAATAATGTCACAATACTATCAACATTGAAGCCACCTGCTTCCCAATAGTTGGAGATATGTTTAAAATATGTTCATAGAAGTCAGTTTCCTGCAGACATTGTGAATGTGTGGCAGCGTGGCCAAGCACTAGGGGGGTGCCAGTGGCTGTGGTGACCTGCGGTTAAGACTGGTTTAAGTATTTATATAGGAGTTTGGGGCTTTTCCAATTTACATATGTTTTTAAGGCTTTTTGGTCAATGTGCAGTCAGGTGAGTATTTATGTTTGTGTTTAGGGCAATTCGAGGTCACTAGAGTATTTTGTTTTGGTGCTGCGGTGATCCACAGGAAGGGGAATATTTATATTATCGTTCGCGGCAAATAGAGGTTACACAAATAATTACTTTCAGGTTTGGAGCAGTTACAATGTATATGTATATTTGTTTCAGGATTTTGTGGCAATTAACATTATGATGGATGTTTACAGGGCAGATACAGGTCACAAGGTCACACATTTAGCATTGAACGTTATCTTTATTTTTAATGTGTTTATCAGTCATTGGGGTAATTATCTTTGGAGTTTGGGGCATCTAGCAGCACTGAGGGCATTTTCTGGGCTTTGGACCAATAAAAGAACAGCAGGATATTTATTTCTGGGTTTGGAGTAAAAAAGCAATCAGTCTGTATTTAATTTTGCATTTTGCTAATTAGAGATTGGGGGAATATTATTTTTGGTTTTACAGGCACTTAATCAAAATACAGAATGATTTAAAAAAAAAAGACTGGTTGAAAACAACACAAAATTGTTCAAGTTATTCCAATTATAGCTGAGTTATTGTAGTTATTAGCCCATCAACAAATCATTGAGAATTGAATGTGTTTAATTAAAACCTAAACAAACAAGCTGGGCTGTAAATAGCATCCACTTGAATCTAATGAGACTTGTGATAATGGAAAAGTTCAGGGAAAAAAAAAACTCTGTGGCTTTAGTACATAGCCAAAATACTACCGTAAACATTTAAATAAAGTTTGAATAATTAATTAATTAAAAAATATTTGAATAATTATATAATGTTTTTGAACAATCCCATAGAGTGGTGGTGCAGAGGGAAGCATTGCTGCCTCACAGCACAGATCCCTAGCTTGATCCTGAGTTTGGGTCACCCACGTGGAGACTTGCTTGTTCTCTCCATGTCTATGTGGATTTACTACAAGGTCCTTCCTTGCAGGTATGTGGACCGATGACACGAAAGTGCCCTTAGGGGTGAATATGTATGTGTATGGTGCCCTGAAATGGATTGGTGTCCTACTGAGGATATATTCCCTCTTCACATCTATTGTCTCAGGAGACAGACCAAAAACATGCAGTCACTGAAGATGAATACATCAATACCCATGTTTAAACTCTAATATTCTACTAATAATCTAATAAAAAAATGCCTCACATAATCACCTCATTCAGAACACACTGGCCTGATCAGAATGGCTATTCAACTGGGTTGTCAGGAGTGGGTGTAAACCTTATAAATAGTAATCCATATAAATAGGAATCAATCAATAGGAAAGTATTAGAGCCTAATAATCATATAAATGCTACGTAATCCATAATCCAATCATAATCCCATTATTTTTCTCTTGTTGGAATATGTTCTTTCTGTGCATTAGAAATGGGGGGAAATTTTTATTCAGTTATGCATCGCGATTCTTTTGTGTGGAGATGCATGTCGTGGCCGCACTGACTCACTAATTAATTTTTTTTAATTTCTAATAATTCATAATTTCATCTATCTGTCTATCTATTTAATTATAACTAAATATATAATGTAGCATTTATATCTGAACTGTTCATACATTGGCAGGCAGTACAGCATGTCATGTGATAAGCGTGTGTAATTTATATATGAAGGAACTTCGAAATCTTATAATTTAAGCAGGAAAGGGGAGTTGGACATGAGCCTTCATCATGCTCATGCATAAAGCTTTGGACGGATTACCCAACTGTTCATGGTTCAATGTTTTTAAATTGTAACAAAAAAAATCCTGAAAAATTGTACCATTGTATCAGCATATATACAGAATTGCGATACTTACAGAATCACAATATAAATCGAATCAGCATCTAGGGATCATGAAAATATCATATCAGGTGTTCCCTGGTGATTCGCATCTCTACAGCGCATATATACACCCCATGTAGGGTGAACATTAAGTAACGTGAACAAGGTTCAGCATATAGTGGCAGGGCATAGGCAGACTTTCACCCACTGGCTTCTGGCCTTTGGCAGAAAAAGAGCTAGCTTAAACTCTTGCACTCTCCTCCTGTTTAAAGATCGCAGGTATATGAGGTGCTGAGCTTCATTAGAAAGAGCAAGGACAGAATGTCAATCCATCTCTAAAATCATATTAACAGATGGAACAATGCTCTTACAAAATTTTGAAGAAATATTGTCCATGTAAAGGCAGCTAAGGAATGGATTATATCGATAAATCTGTACTGAGTGGATCGGTGCAATTTTAGTCGAATTTCATACAGTTGCAGAAAGTTTGAGCATATTTAAACAGAAGTGCTTCATGCACCAGTTGAAACTCACTACTGGCAAGACAGCATGAGAAAACCAGCAGCACAGGATAGACTGAATACTCTGTCTCCTCTGATAACACTAGCAGGAAACATTTGCATATCTTGGGTTCCTCTTGGTAATGGCTGGAACTGGACTGCCAAGTTCAGTTAGAAGCACTAAGCTGATGTACAGAATGAGCTATACTCCTATATTCATCAAGACTCTGGGGAAATCGCTCAAAAATCAGGCAAAGCACCTAGGACCGTCATTAAATGTGGTGCTAGTAACACAAACCAGAACTGCAGCTTTAAATGGTTTAAATGAAACCTGTACCTGCTGAAGCAGGATCGTCTGTGCATGAAGATGATCTAATAAAACACAACACAAACACAACATGCAGCACAAGGCGCCTCTGGAGAGGCTGTTTGGTGTTGTTGATATTTGCGATAACGTGTAACAGATTTTAAACAAGGGTGTGAATTTTACTTATCAGAGATCTGTTTTACTGTCAGAGATGAAGGCTAGGCGCGCGCGTGTGTGTGTCTCTGTGTGTGTGTGTGTGTCCCAGTCCCACTAGTCAAAACTGTGTGAGTAAAAGTCACTCACCCGCTTCGCAGCTGCCTCAGAGGGAAACTCTGCGCTGTACACCCAAGTGTGTCCTGGGTCCTGCCCAAATCTCCACACTGGCGCCTTGCTGAAGTGCACTTACCTTAGCGCCGCACCTAGGCAATATAGTTTAGTGCACTACCACGTCGGGGCAGTTTTAACGCTTATACAAATGCGTTTGTTTGTTTTTTCATTTGACTTTCAGTAAATTAAAAGCTTTAGAAATCTGAAATAATCATGTAGCTGGTGTACTACTAACTTCTAGATAGCAATAATAATCAAGTCAAATAGGTTTTTATTGTCATTTCAACCATATACAGTGTGCAGTGTGTCCAGTACACAATGAAATGAAACAACTGTCGTCCAGGATGTAACTACATAAAGTGCACGTGTGCAAGCTAATAATAAAACACTACTGAATTCTCTATGGGCGACATGGTGGCTCGGTGGGTAGCACCATCACCTCACAGCAAGAAGGTCCCGGGTTTGATCCCCGGGTGGGGCGGTCTGGGTCCTTTCTGTGTGGAGTCTGCATGTCCTCCCTGTGTCGGCGTAGGTTTACTCCGGGTACTCCGGTTTCTTCTGACAGTCCAAAGACATGCACGTTAGGTTGATTGGTGTCTCTAAAGTGGCCCGAGCGTGTGTGCGCCCTAAGATGGATGACCATGAAAAGGAATAAGCAGTCAAGAAAATGAATTCTCTATTCAGTGTTTCGAAATTGTGAAAGGAATTCCACCTGAAAACTAAACAAATATTTAAGATATAAAAATCATGCTTTTCACACAAGCGGCATATACACTGAAGTAGCAGAAAAACTGGTATACCAGACCTACACTTGGTAGGTCCCCCACGGGATCTTTGCACAGTCCTCACGCTGATGTTTGTCGAGGTCCATGCATTGAATCTTGATGTTACTTGAGGCTGTTGTATGCCTATCGTGTGAAACGATTATTGACAGCTGACACTGGTCACGTTCACCCAGAGCAGGGGTCTCATACTCAATCCACAAAGGGCTGTTTTCAGGTTCAGGTTTTCCTTCCAACCATGCAGAAGCCTCACACTACTGAAAGTTAAGATCCACTGATTAGATTCATTGATTAAACACAGGTGGAATGAGGTGTGGCTTCTGCTTGGTTGGAAGGAAAACCTGCACCCACACGGCCCTTTGTGGACTGAGTTTGAGACCCCTGACCCAGAGTCTTTTTATGGCACACTGCTGTCGTAAGTTTTGCCGGAATTCATGTTCTGTTGAAAATTGCAAAATCACGATAACTTGCCATTCTCACAGCAGAAACAGCTCTAGAAGTTTCCATAGATGTTTACCGCTTTATATACGTACTGGTGGACGCAACCAATAACGTGGATAGGTGGCAGTGCTATGTATTTTGCATAGGCTCCAGTACCGGTTTTTCTGGTACTTCAGTGAACATTTCTGATACAAAAGAAGACTTGAACCTTGTTTATAGCACCTACTGTTCATATACAATTCCACTGACGGTGACGGGTTGTGCAACGTTACAACTTACCCCATGGAAGACCTTCATTGAAACAGACAGAGAGTTAGCTGTAACACATATTAGAAAAGCCTGATAAATTAATGACAATAAAGTTGATTCAATACAATTCTGATATTCAACATACACGAAAAGTCTGTGTCCTTTCTGTGTGGAGTCTGCATGTCCTTACCTTGTCCATGTGGGTTTACTCCGGGTACTCTGGATTTCCTCCCACTGTCCAAAGACATGTAAGTTAGGTGAACTGGAGATACAAAATTGCCTATGACTGTTTTTGAGACTGAACTTGTACTGATGAAACACATTTATCGCTGTAACTTTGTTCCTGGCATGCATAGCCTTACATGCTGAAGTGATGTTAAATAAACCAAAAACAAACAAGTCTATGCTAATTCTATATTATTATCAGCAAATATATTTTTCTAAACAAACTGCATAATGTAATACAAACAGGTAAACACAGTTCTGCTCTCCATCACAAATATGACAAGCTGAGCATTTTCTTACCCAGTGTATCATTCTGTGAATAAAATGTTGCAAGATATTTGTTGTTTTTATTTTTTTGTCCTTGTGTCCTTGTAAGGTGGCTTAGTTGTAAAGATACATACTAGTGCATCTCAGAAAATTTGAATATAGTGGAAAAGGTTCTTTTTTTCATAATTTAGTTTGAAAAAGGTAAACTATCATATATTTTATATGTCATATATTTTAATATTTTGAGATGCACTAGTATAACTAACCCTGCAGTATGGATGTTGTACTTAAACCTATCTAACTCTTGCACTGATTTGGTCACTTTTCAAAAAGTTACTACATTGTAGACAAGAAGTTGGTGATTAAAGTAATATAAAGTTGGATTCTATAATTTACACACAAAACATGTCGTTCAAACATTTTTGACACAGATTTGTTGAAATGAAAGGCATTCTTTGTGAAGATTATGCTGCAGATCAATGCAAACAAATGTGGTAATGTGGCCAGAAGCACACATTTACATTTATGGCATTTGGTAGCTGCACTTACCCAGAGTTACTGACATTTCTCTAATTTATTCAATTGAGCAGTTGAAGGTTAAGGGCCTTGCTCAGGGGCCCAGCAGTGGCAGCTTGGTGGTGCTGGGAATTGAATTCATGACCTTTTGTTTAGGAGTCCAATGTCTTAACCACTGAGCTTCCACTGCCCCTTGATTTTTTTGTAATCACCAAAATGTCCATGGTATTTTGCCCTACATTAGGTTGTGCCCTGCACTCCCCTATTTACCAATGCTACACATCTCCTAGAAAGTTAATCCAATCCCACCTGCTCCATCATAAATTTACCTAATCCCACCTGCTCCATCATAAATTTATCCAATCCCACCTGCTCCAGCGTGAGTATACCCAATCCCACCTGCTCCAGCATATGTATACCCAATCCCACCTGCTCCAGCATAAGTATACCCAAACCCACCTGCTCCGGCATGAGTATACCCAATCCCACCTGCTCCAGCATGAGTATAACCAATCCCACCTGCTCCAGCATAAGTATACCCAATCCCACCTAATCTCACCTGACTGGCAAACTTGCCCATTCAGTTTGCAGGCACCACAGCTCCAAGTGAGGTCAGAGTCAGAGGCCTGGGAGAAGTTCTCTGTACAGCTGAATCAGTAACAGTGAAAGAATTTTATTATTTCTGCATACCACAGTTTTCCCAGCCATCACAGAGCGGAGCCCAGAGAATGAGAAACACACTGTCTTGAAGCACCCTCTCCAACGTGAGAGGGCTCAGCTCTAGCAGAGAAAATGTATACACGATTCTTTTTCCCCCCACTTGCCATCCATCAGAGAGAAAAATAGCAGGCAATGCATGTTTTCTCTGGATGAGAAGAGATCAATCTGCCAAACCAACCCCATATCTGTTTCACCCCCTGAGGGTAGCACCAGCATTCTGTCAGCAGACAGCCGTCCCTGGAGATAAGATCTGTACCCAGATTGAGGTGGCCCGAAACACACATTGCCAGGAGGGACAGCAGGTGAAGACTGCTCTGTATGAAAAGGAAGTAAGACAGTTTACAATAGTGAGAGAAAGTGTCTGTTCTGCATGTTTATCTCTGACACCTGATAAGGATGTGATGATGGTATATGGGAGGCACAAATGCCCGAACCAAAATGTCATCAACTCCAGATCAGTTATGTTGCATTTCCTTTGTAACTGGGAATGACTTTAACTGGTTTCCAGGGTTTAACTGGTTCCAAAGTTACAAAGGTACATGAATCAAGACTGGCTTAGAGCAAAACTTGCAGAACTACAGCAGAACAGAACAAAGCACACCATATTACTAGCCTACAGGATTGTATGATTTTAATGCTTTGAATAATGAAAGATAATATGACACACATGATAAAACGCACTTTAAATTACAACTTAAACCTTAAAGTGGAAAGTGAAACAAACTTTAAAATTCTAGCTACAAAAGCTAAAAACCAAACAAAACATATTGAAAAAGCTGATGCATGTTTGATTGCCGTGTCCATGCGCAAAACGGCAGTCCGTATCCCCTGGCAACCGTGCGCAAAACTGCGCATGCGCGCCCATCGTTGGGCAAGGGCAGGTTTGGGCGTGGTGCGTTGGCGCCCTCTGGAGGATGAAGGTCATTTTTAACCATTTTGGTGGTGTTGGTTTGTTTCTTGGTTTTATAATTCAATTAAAATAAAAACGGAAAACAACTTACACTTAGTCATCATTTGATCATTATTAGGAACAAATTGAACACAGAGACTGATTATTGTTTGGATGAGTGGGTGGGACTAAAGTACTGACTGCCCCTGCAGGAGGTGACAACCCCGCTAGTCAAAATAAGAGTCTACACTGGGGGATTATTCACACGCAATTGTATTTGACACCACATTTTAAGTTAATATTACAGTTTTGCATTCTGTAGGTTAATTTATTTATATAGGCTAACAAAATCACAGATTACATATCAAATTATTTACAGGTTATTATAAATTAGGAGGAAATTAACATTTTTGGAGGAAATGCCCAATAATAATAGAAAAAGATAATATTCTTCTGAAAAAGATAATACTTTCATCTGAAATCATAACCGATCAGCTATAACATAGCTATATAGCTATAACCACCTCCTTGTATCTACACTCTTTGTCCGTTTTATCAGCTCCACAGCCCATACGGGTGCACTCTGTAGATTTACAGATAGACACTGTAGTCCATCTGTTTTTCTGCAGACATTATTATCCCCCTTTTATGCTGTTCTTCAGTGGTCAGGACCACCACAGAGCAGGTATTATTTGGGTGGTGGATGATTGTCAGCACTGCAGTGACCCTGATGTGGTGGTGTGTTAGTGTGTGTTGTGCTGGTAGGATTGGAACAGATACTACAGTGCTGCTGAAGTTTTTAAACACTGTGCCCACTCACTGTCTCTGTCTGTAAAACTACAGTGCACCTGTGTGGTCAGTGGAGCTGATAAAATGGACAAAGGGTGTAGGTACAAGGAGGTGGTTTTAATGTTATGGCTGATCGGGGTGTCAGGCATAACACGTGTTTGTCTCTTTCTCATCCAATCCAATAAATAAACCTGATGATTGATGGCTGAATAAAAGTTGAGTAAGTGAGAGATATAAAATCGTATTATGTTCAGTAGTATGTGAACAGTTTAATGGCATTAACCACAGTTGATTTGTAGGTGGTTATTTTGAAATATTGAAAAGATACAGACAGGTCACTACAGGTGTTGGGATACTACTATTTGATGGTGATGGAGAGCACACACACACATGCACACACACCATTTGGATTCCAGTTCACTGTGATTAAAAAAAGATTATTCTATACTAAACCCAAACTAACAAAATAATTACTTAAACACCTTTTGCACTCCAAAAATTCCACATTTCACAAAAATGTTTTATTAAAACCATTGCACAGCACGAGCACAACTTACATTCAACATTACTCATCTTTTAAAGATGCAGATACCGTAGTACCAATAATACAGCTTAATGAAATCAAACCTTCGTAGATATTTTTTTCCCTAATCTATGTGTGTCTTGTTGAATGGAATTATTGTTTGAAATAAATAAAGTGGCACTCAATAGCATACACTGTCAATAGTTTGACATTTAAAGAATTTCAAAGTAAATCTTTAGTATAAACATTTTAAAAGTGCGTGCACAGGTTATACAAAAAAAGAGCTCTATACATCAACACGTTTTTTTTTTTTGGTTGTTGTTTTTTTTTTACATTCCACATCTAACACAGAGAACATTCAAAGGCACAGAACGTCACTTCAAAACGATCAAAAATGAGTCCAGTCATAAAAGTATTTCAAGTAATCTTACATAGCAAAAAACAGTTTGCTTGAAAGAAAACAACAGCACAAAGGATCTTGTAAAAAAAAAAGTATACAATGTAATTCAATAAAATGGCTCTTATGTGTAATCACACAGAATATCATTTACAATTAGTAAGTGTGAAAATCAAATCCGAATACTTATTTAACAGCATTTACAGATGCCGCAACATTCCCATGGATCTTCCACGGCTTTAGTATATTGCACTGCATCTAATGACAACTTGAAAAATCAGACTCAAGATCATCATGTACATTATGAAAGTCTCAGTCAAGCGATCGAATTGACGTAATTCTAATCTATATCATCTTTCCAGGGTTCACCTTGGACCTGTCAGTAGTATGCAACTGTTTGGCACTTTATTTTAGTGGTCCATAGCAATCATATATTGCAAATAAATACAAAGCATGAATATATTTGAATGCATTGACATGAATGTAAGAATTAAATTAAGTCACCACTTAAGTTCAAACCTAGATCTTACTGAAATGTTACAAACCTTTATATACAGCAAGTGAAAGTGACAGACGTGCTTTAATCAGAGCTTAACACTCAGAAACCACCAGGGGAAGTATGGGGAAGCATATCCTGGAAAGGAATCATCACAATACTTTACTTGGCTGACCCCATGCTTCATATCCTACGGCGAGCCAATGAAATGGAAACATACTGAAAGAAGACTCTCACGCGAGTAAAAAGATTGCATAATAATACCAATACCTCATGAAATCCAAAGTGCATTTCCATATTTCTGATATTATTTCCACCCCGTCTGCATTAAGATATCAATTTCTTCATTACTTCAGAAAATAGGCTATTCTACTATAAATTCTACACAACATATATATTAT
>JAOVYV010000002.1:16028584-16040201 GCA_025674545.1 Hassar affinis | reverse complement strand
AAGAAGTCCTTGAAGTGATGGTATGGCCCCCACAGAGCCCTGATCTCAACATCATTGAGTCTGTCTGGGATTACATGGAAAGACAGAAGGATTTGAGGATGCCTACATCCACAGAAGAGCTGTGGTTAGTTGCCAGCCAAGTTCCTTCAAAATCTGTGTACCTAGAAGAATTGATGCTGTTTTGAAGGCAAAGGGTGGTCACACCAAATATTGACTGCATTTAGATTTCTCTTCTGATCATTCACCGCATTTTGTTAAGTGATGAAGACAAACTATTAACACTTCAATTTTTGTAAGCATTCTTAGTTTATAGCATTTTTTCACACCTGCCTAAAAGTTTTGCACAGAACTGTATATATACACACCGATCAGGCATAACATTATGACCACCTCCTTTTCTCTACACTCATTGTACATTTTCTCAGTTTACATTTACGGCATTACATTTACGGCATTACATTTACGGCATACTTACATTTATGGCATTTAGCAGATGCTCTTTTCCAGAGCGACTTACAAGAGTGCTTAGTCATTAACTAGGAATATCCACAGCTAAGACTGACAGTCCTGAATTCAGGCTACTTTGAGCTATGATACTGCTAGAATTTAGCCATATACTACCTAATAAACATTATCCCCATTAAGTCCCAGAACAGAAATATTCCCAAACTACACAAAACCAGTGAAGAACAAGACATAGGGAATACAATAACTGCTACAAGTGTGATAACAACTTTGAATTAGTGCTTATTTAAGTGCTCTGGATAGAAGTGGACCTTCAGTCTGCATTTCAGCAAGTGACTCCGCTATTCGGACACACCGTTATTCCGCTATGAATGGGGGAGTTCATTCACCTTGGTGCCAGGACAGAGGAAAGTCTGGATGCTTGCCTCCCATGTGTCCTGGATGGCGGTGGGTCAAGTCAAGTCGTACTTAAGGCACAAAGGGCTCTGCGTACGCATCAAGCTTTGACCATTGCCATCAGGTAGGGAGGGGCTGGACCATTTTTGGCTTTGTAGGCCAGTATCAATGTTTTATATGTGAGCTCCTACAGGAAGCAAGTGAAGGGAGCGCAGCAGTGGTGTGGCATGGCTGAGCTTGAGAAGGTTGAATACAAGTCGAGCTTCAACATTCTGGATCAGTGGCAGAGGTCTGATGGCACACATAGGAAGCTAGGAGGGAGCTGCAGTAGTAAGGCCTTGAGATGACAAGAGACTGAACAAGAACCTGGGTGGCCTCCCTTGAGGGAAATGGTCAAATTCTCTGAAAGTTGTAAAGGAGAAATCTGCATGACCGGATCAGGTTAGCAACATGAGCTGAGAAAGAGAGCTGCTCATCTACAACTACCCCAAGGCTACATGCCTCTGAAGAAGAAGTGATCATGGTGTTCTCAAAGGAAAAAGAGATCACAATGAAGATCTGCAGCTCTCGGGATATAAAGCAGTTATGTCTTGCTTGGATTAAGCTTGAGGTGGTGGGCTGCCATGCATGAAGCAATGTCTGCTAGACAAGCTGAGATCCAAGCTGAATCCTGATTATCAGAAGGAAGAAAAGAAAGAATGAGCTGAGTATCATCGGCATAACAATGGTAGGAGAAGCCATGTGCAGAGATGACATCTCCCAGTGAGTGAGTGTATAGTGAAAATAGAAGAGGACCCAGCACAGCTACCATATAGCTGCACTTTGTAGTTCTACAATTACAGACTGTAGTCCATCTGTTTCTCTACATACTTTTTTGTCCCCTTTACTCTCTCTCTGTTCTCTAATGGTCAGGACCCCCACAGGACCAGCACAGTTCAGGTACTATTTGGGTGGTGTTATACTAGAGTGAGTGGATCAGACACAGCAGTGTTACTGGAGTTTTTATACACCTCAGTGTCACTGCTAGACTGAAAATAGTCCACCAACCAAAAATGTCCAGTCACCAGCATCCTGTAGGCAGCATCCTGTGAGCACTGATGAAGGATTTGAGGATGACTAACACACACTGTGCAACAGTAGATGAGCTACTTTCTCTGACTTTACATCTACAGGGTGGAGCAATATGGTGGATGTGTCTCATAGAGTGCACAGTTAGATGAAAACAGTGTTTAAAAACTCCAGCAGCACTGCTGTGTCTGATCCACTCACACCAGCACAACATACACAAACACACCATCACCAAATCAGTGTCACTCTGTCCATCTCAGATGACTTGGGCCCAGAGAACTTGCCAGTATTTCTGTACAAATGTAATATATGGCTTCCTCTTTTCATAACTGTTTCAGGTTTTATTTCTTGATGCAGTGATGGAATGTGTTAAGTGACAATGATTTTCTAAAGTACTCCTGAGCCCATGTGCCTATGTCCATCAAGGTAGCACGATGGTTTCTCAAACAATACCACCCGAGGGCTCACATTCTATTGTTTTTATATTTACAAAATACAATTAGGTTTGTCAGTGAAGACACTGAAAATGTTTTATCAGTTGAATAAAAGTTTTTAGTTTTTATTGCATTTTTAAAAATTGTCCCAGCTTTTCTGTAAATGTGTCTTATGTTTTATAAAAAAAAAAGTCCTGTTACTTTTTTTAGGTGTTTTTGAGTGTAGATCCAGATGTCTGCCTCTGGCACTTTGTCCCAGACTGCATAGTCCATTACCCTCACTGAGTGATTTTATCACCCACAAACCCAATTAAACTATATTTAGATTGGCAGGCAGGACATACAGCAGGTGGAACAGGTGAGCCTTCTTTTTAAACAGGCGGTATTGCAGACCTAATGACGTGAATTTGGATAGTATATTCTGAGAATAAACATAACAGGTCATAACACTGGTTGGAGATGCTTACCTTTGGTGTTTTTGTACATTTCCCAGTTCTTGCATCCTTGATATAGGTGATGTCCAACAGATCGGTTTCCTGTCAAGGCACCAAACAACACATTGATTGCACGTACATGTCTCATAAGTTTTGCATAAAATTATATAATAGCCCAAAGTGAGCCAAAGGCCAAACATTAAATGACACAACACAATGGATACAGAAAAAAAACAGTGGGTAAATCATGTAGTAGTTGATTCAGGTATGGTGTGGATTTGGTTCAAAAAAGCAAACTGACAACTCTAAGCCAAAATGTTCCTGAAGAAAACATGCAATTACTGAGCACTGAACTGTTGGTGATAGTTTTCCTTTCAGACCACTCTGACTGCATCTTTATGGCATGGCTGAAAGCAATAAACTACGCTTGGGCAGTGTCATTAAAACATTAAACAATGTTTAAATAAACATTAACATACTCAAATTAAATGATGGAATTTCAGTCACCTTTAGTTGCTTCCTATTGTATTTCTTTGTCTTTACAGGTATTGTGAATTATTTTACATATATATGTTTAATTAATAGTCATTTACAATGGCACTGCAACCTTGGCCAGAATAAAGCATTTACTGAAGGGGACTGAATAAATGAACATCAATTTGCTGTATAATTGATGGCTAGACCAGGACTCAAAGATGTCACACATAATAATGTATGACAATTTAAAAGCCAGATATGATATACTGTACTTTAAGAACATTACTGCAAGTAGACTGACTATGATGCAAAGCAGTAACAGGGCAGACGGTCTTTAATCCATGAATTTACTCACAAAATTATAATATATAAAAAAACATCATTTGTATTTCTGATTTGCAATAGAAAGAAATGTTGGTTTTTAAGGAGAGGTCAATTAGGTTGATCTCATATGGGAAACGTTTCTGTAATGATGCAACCCTGGTAATTTATTGTCTAGAAAAACTGCTGGAAATTAAATTTGTCTGGTTTTCTTTTTGCTGCATATTGATTGAAGTCCCAGATAAAAAAATAAAAAGGCATTAAGATTACTTTACGGTTAGAATGTTCATATAACTTTTCTAACCCTAGAAAAGTCTTTACTTACCTATATACTGATTTGTACATTGCTATATGGTGTTTTACATATTAAAATTGATCGGTCGTATGTAAGCTATATACGAGATTCAGTGATTGAAAAATTTAACAAACAATGCATATACTTGTATCATTAACATAGATAAAACTAGAAGTCTAGTTGTTATATTCATGAAGACATGATACAACATCACTGTGAAAACAGTTCTCACAAACGACAGACGTCAGGCATCAGACATTATATGTGCGCATGACATTATATATAATATGTATGGGCTGATTTTTTTTAGCTGAAAGAATATCATATTCTTGAATTGGCTGAAGGTGTCTATTGTGTCAACTATGCATTATTAAAATTAAGGGCATCAATAATTTATCTGCATAAATAATGTGGCTTTATTTCACACATTTCTGCTTTTCTTTCTTTGTCTTCGTCATCTGGGTTTACTCAATTTCACACACAGCTGTAAGCTTCAGTACTGCCATGGCAACAGGAGAAGGAGGCTGCCTATGAAGGGGACTTTGGGTCACATACACACTTGAAAGAAGCTGGTAGAAGGTGCAATCACAGACAATAGGAATTGACCTAACACGGCCAGTGTATTCTTTGTTTAGGATTCACTTAGGCTGAGTGATTCAGTGGATGGCGCAGTCTACTGACTTCCTAGGCTGAGAATAACTCACGCGACTGATGCAATGGCAGCAGTCCATTGCTACTGTGTACTAAATGAATGTCATGTTTGCTGTGCCTCTCGCTGGCGACAAGCCAACCTGCAGTGCTCTAAAAATAGAAACCCGAGTATTGATCAGGAGACCCTTGGTTTGCATAACGCTACTGCATGCTATTATTTTCCTGCCAATAGCAACTGGTCATGATTTCCTCACACATTCTCTACAAAAGCAGAAATGTATAAGCTGTGATTCTGCAAAATGGACTGCGCTGTTATTCTGACGCACATTCATTTCCCGGGAATCCGGTCATCCTAGAACATAACATGCTTGGCTTTATCCTTAAAAGCCAAATTCCATAAAGCATAGCCATTTAGTTCTCATTAATGTGTACAAATTCATATTCATTAGCATCTGTTCACCAACAGCTCAATTCGAAAGGATGGATGGCACATACAGCTGTGAAAACCTTCAAATCAATTATATTTAAATTGAAGTGATTCTGTACAAACTGTTTTCGGTGCAGTCTATCAATGCCTTGTAGTTTACTTTTCCCTAATGGACTAATTCATATTGATTTTTCTGGGGGAACACTGGTGTATTTATCTGGATTAGTCAGAAACTGGAAAAGGGAAAACCAAATGTTTTGTCCACTAGAAAAATTGTGCTCAATTCAAATGTGAATCCAAAATAATTTGCTTGATTTAATATGTAGAGATGCACTGATGCACATTTGGAGCCTCCTGAATAAGAATTTATATCTGGATGAATCAAAAGACCGTAAGATATTTGTAATACAGTATAATGGGATCCATTGACAGTTTAGCTTGTACCATTATTATTTCAAATTGTATATAATATGTGCAAATCTGTTTCCTAGAACTACAAAGCTACTAAAACTCGTGCATCATTAAAAGCTGGCCCACAGAGATATCGCTTCAGATTCTTTCGTTCCTCAATCTTTGGCGAGTGTCTTACAAAACTTTCATTTCTACTTACAAAGACAAGAAAGCACACTTAAAGTCAGCACATGCGTGCGTAGCCTTGAGGCAAAATGAGGAGCAGAAACGCTCCCTTCTGAAGACAGTTCTCCAGACACAAATGAAAGATATTCCCGTATTAATTAAACCCATGAAAACATAAGGTTGTCAGAGGTGACTCGTTAATTATTGTTGTGAGAGAAGACTTCTGCTTAAATGTTCGAAGCGTTTCGTGACAAATCTCTCCAAGCAGCGGTCCATGCTGTGAAATTCAATGCAAGTTCAAAAAAGAACCACTATATATTCATTTTTTTATCATGTTCACACATGCTCTACGAAAGAAGCACAATAGTAGCTTATTACATGATGCACTGAAACCTGACCCACTCACAAATCTATTTGCATCATTTTGAAAGCAATTACTGCTAAGTGCAAGGTATGAGAAGCTATTCTAATCACCAGACCCATCATGCCATTCTGCTTCATGATTTACATGCATGAGGTTCTAATGCATGGGAGCGATGGATTAAACATTTTGAAATGTGGTCTGTAAATACGATGGGCTACAACGGATGGGCTATTTATCCCTGGTAACTGTTAAAAATTAAAGTGTTTAGATTTTTTTTTTTAATGTGTTATCCCATGCCAGGCAACTTTTTTAACAAGGTTTCTTTGCTGATCGTTGCTGCATTTCAGTCTTAAAATGTGTTTGCCATTCCAATGGTATGAGGGCATTACGGAAATGCTTGACCATGAGTATTTTACCTCCTACCTTGCATGCATATTTGTAAATGTAACATCATTGAGACACAACTGGTGTCCCAATCATAAAATCACCCAAGCAAAAATAAAATTACATAAAATTCACAGTGTACATTCTGAACCGTATCTAATGTATTAAAGACTTTTTCTTTGTCCCTATCACAATGTTACATTTACAATATTTTTAGCAAGATCGTTTATTTGTATCAGTTAAAGTGCTGGGTATCTCACAGGACCTAGACAAAGATATTAAATGTGTAGAGGGCATGATCACACCCTGTGTTTTTTTCTTAACCTCACAGGCTTCTGCTTTTAGAGATTTCACTGCTGAAATAAAGACACCTAAAATAGAACTACAACAAGCAAACATATTTTCTGACAAATCAAGCAAAAAACAAACAAAAAAACCCCAGATAATCCTACATATGCTTATGCAGAACTGAAACACCTCGAAACAGATTGCAAATCACACTCGCATGCCTGGCTTAACTCCATAACCCTGAACCTCTGACAATTTCATGCTACATGACTTGACTGAGATTCTGAAAATGCTTTGCTCTTATCAAATGTGTATACCCTCTGGGCTAAATAAACTGACCTGTGCCAATGCCTGTTCACTGCACCACATTTCTCCATTTGACAAAAGTGCCATCAAGTTTGTTTAAATTTTTTTTTTTAAAACATCAGACTCATCATTTTAAGTATGCTTCTCCTGCAATCCCCATATCTCACCAGCCTGCCACCTTCTGTGTTTCTGTGTTTACTAAAATGTTACAAGACAGCAGTCTAAATACAGTAGCTCATTTTAGGAACAACACTTGTACAGCGACTAATGATGACAATCCATGTAACAACACATCAAAAATAATTCACACTGCACTTTTTAAATTCATTCATAATATTCAAATATTGTCATTCACTAACCCCTGGGTTTTCAAAAAGTAAGCTGTCGGATTTGATTTCTGACATTGATTCCTTGAAATGGGGCCTTCAATGTAAGCCATCCAGCTTGACTATGGACACATTCTACCTTCACAATACCTTAATTCTAACAAATCCCCTCAGGCAAGTTTGCAGCTTTATATCAGTGTGTGACACAAAATTCTAGCTAAAATCTGATTGCCATACTGTTATTACAAAACATATCACAGTCCCCCATGTATGCTTCCACCTTGACATCCAAAATAAAAGTGTTCAATATCACTTCAAACTGAAGCAATAACTTGGATCTAAGTTACGTCATATAATGAATCATCATACTATATATTGAATCATCATATACTGTATAATCATATACTGAATCATCATACTTTATACTGAATAATCATATACTGTATAATGATATACTGAATTGTCATACTGTATACTGAATTATCATACTGTACACTGAATAATCACACTGTATACTGAATCATCATATACTGTATAATGATATACTGAATCATCATATATGGTATCAGCATATACTGAATCATCATACTGTACACTGAATCATCATATATGGTATCAGCATATACTGAATCATCAAACTGTATACTGAATCATCATATATGGTATCAGCATATACTGAATCTTCATATTGTATACTGAATAATCATATACTGTATAATGATATACTGAATCATCATACTGTATACTGAATCATCATATTCTGTATCAGCATATACTGAATCATCATACTGTGTACTGAATCATCATACTCTATATTTAATTATAATATACGGTATCAGCGTATACTGAGCCATCACATACTGAATCAGCATATTGCAAATTGAATCATAATACTGAATACTGAATCATCATATACTGAATAATTATACTGTATATTAAATCATTATATACTGGATCTTCATGTACTGAATCAGCATACTGTATACTGAGTTATGATATACTGTTACGATATTCATCATATATTGCATCATAATACTGCATACCGAATCATCACATACTGAATCATCATGCACTGAATCTGAACAAATGCATACAGTTGAGAGATAATACTTTGCAATTAATTTTTAAAATGCATGAATTTTGAAAATTAATGAGTGCTAATTAAAAGATGCATTAGCTGAAACAGAAATCTTACCTTATTCTGATCAGTCCAGTATAGAAAGTACCCCTGAGGATCCACACGTAAGGTCACTGGAGTCACTGTAGAAGAATCCTTAACAGAACAAAACAAGTATTCCTTTTAAATGGTCATGTTCTTCATGTATACTTCCCGGTTACTTCAGCGTGCTTGTAGATTAAGCTGCTATTCCAGCATAAATCTAAAACCATAAGCTGTAATACTACCAGTTACTAATCATCCCAAAAATCACTATGGTATACCATCACTATAATGTGACTTAATACACTGTGTGATCTCAGACTGCATGAATATCTGAAGTTTGAGTCAGACCTTGCATAAGTGTTCTACATATTCAAGTTAATTTTTAATAACTTCCATTGGGGCAAGTTACAAAATCCTGGCGCCCTGCATAAAGCTAACCTCCTTCAGAAGGATTAAAGACAGCAATCTTATTTTAACCTTACATGCAACTTAAAACTTAAATAGAAACTAAGTGGCATCTGGGACCCAAATGTCTGTCTGTTTCAAGAGGGAAAGGGACACTTTCCCTCTCATTCAGTGCCTACTGTCAACTAATGCACGGTGTCTCCTATACAGCTCTCTAATTGTGTTATTTTTGACCTTTGGAGGATCTGCCCACATGCACGAGCGCATATAAGTTGGGTGGCAGAGCGCATCTTAGCTAAAGTAAGAGAGCCAAGAAGAGGAGGATTAAAAGCATGAAAGTTGCCATAGCAACAGACCAGTATTTTCAGTTTTATGTGTAGCCCATGCTTTGAACTGCCTACATTTTCTGTGTGAGCATACCACAAACCTTTATTTGTTGTCTCCCTTCTGGCAGCTTGTAAGATTTTGTGGGTGTAGTGATGAATAGGCTTGAACAGCATTTCCATTGTGCAGCTCACCATAAGAACCTGCCTCCTCTTGTTGATCACAGTAAGATATGAGCATGGATGAATGGGCTGCACCATCTGCATCACATGCAATCACCACTTTGTGAAGGTGCTCTTTGTAGAAGGAACGAACACTGTCCTTGTGCTGAATTATTCACCTCAGCAACAACACATCATTTATAGGGACACTATTATATTTGAACACATTCTCGAACATTTCTAACTATTTGAGCACTGACTATATATGGTGTATGTGAGTTTCTTGGGTTTCTTTTAGACAGTGTGCCTCATACATTATGGATAACATCAAGTCCTAGGGATGCAGTACCACTTTTCCCACTTTTTCTGTGGATATTATGGGATTGGCTCAGGCTCTGGGGATTGGTCAATTTCTGACATTCCATTTGTAATTCAGCCAAATCTCTCTAAGATTAAATAACTCTGGCAGTGTGATAATAATAATGTTTTATCATGTATAAGTTGTTTATTAGTTTTATCATACAAACATGGATCAGAATATATAAAATGGTATCCAATCCAGAGCTTCAGGCCCATGATCAAGGTGTATTGGTGCATCCTTGTCGAATACCTATACACTCTGCTGTGCACATGGATATCAGCTAGACTCTCTTGTGTATACATTCTTTTTCACTAGCCTATCACAAACACTCTATTGTTAATAGGGTTATTGATGTTATTGGTAATGTAGGAATCAATCAGTGGGAAAAATGGGTACACACTACTCCAGTCTATGTAAAATTGTTCCAAAATACAAGTGAGCTTCTTTCAGTGCAGCTCTGGAGTTGAGTGCTGGAGTTTTTCCGTGTCTTTTTTTTTTTAAAGAACCAACAGGTGAGCAGATCAGCATCCTCATCCTCACCGCTTCTCCATCATTACCAGTGCAGCACTGAGGGACTGCATCACACTCCAATAATTACTCAACCGGCAGCAGCCTGCGCGAGACTCCCAGTCAAGACCACAGTACTATATCTTAACAGAGATGCCAATTCTTTCCGACATGGAAAATAAAATTGTATATGCATCTTTGCCTTCCTCTGGACATGTATGCATAGGACAGGTTATAATAAAAAGTAAGCACACTGGGATTTTAAAATGTTAAAGCATCAACAGAAGTGGTGCATGCTAATTGAAAATAAAGGACAAATGCACAGTGGTGTCAGTAAATACACCAACCTGTTTCTGAACGTTCAGGTTTCTGCATTAGTTCAGAACACGCTGAGGTGGCGCGAGCTCACGTTATAAACGATAGTGTGAGTTGCCTAAGCTATCTTATCGGTGTTTAAACAGTAGTCATTTTCCATGCATGTTTTTGGGGGCAAAGAAGGACGCGGATTCGTGTCGAAATCGTTCAAGTTGCTGCTTTGTTTGCATGTAAGTCAGTGTGAAAAGCCGCAGAGACTGACAGCACACGCCGTTGCCCATGACTTACCTCGTCCCATTTCATAAACCTGCTGCCTTTCTTCAGACTCTCCGGCACGCACACCGGCTTGAGCTGCAGCGCGTGAACCCCGGGCTGTGCTCCGGCCATTCAGCATGCACATTTACCTCCAAGAAGAGAAAAACAAACGGAAGAAATGGAGGCAGAGATCTTCTGTTTTTCTTCCAGAACCCGGACTGAAAATGACTGATGATAAGAAGATCTAGTACATGCGCGCGAACATGATTATGTTGTCGTGCTCTTTATGTTGTCCGTAAACACTGAGGATGGTCTTGCTGGGAATTCCGACAGACCGCGGACATGCGAGAGGTAAAAATGAGCAGCAAAAGAAGAGCGCTCCTGAATGATGGCGAGTAAATGGGAAGGGGGGGCTGGCAGCATGAGTGGCCTCCGCACATTGACTCATTTGCGGCACTTCAGCGCTTGAACACTGCTCGCTGGGATTCAGCGCCTCCTAGTGCGCTTCCACAAGGCGAAGGTGAGGAAAGCCCGCAACCTGTGTAGAGGAGAGCCGATAAATAAGCCGGACATGGATCAACGTGCTCATCCTGACTCACCTGATCCATTTCACCTAGATAAGGTTGCACTGAGCACCGCTTTTTTATTACCGATATCAGAGGTTTGAGGAACCTGATACTGGACCCATACTGACTTCCTTTTAGCAACTGAGTCAACTCTTTACAAGTTTGTTTCGGCAAAGTGCTTCAAACGTCTGATTTGTCTTCTGCATCTTACTTAGAAATGTTCACAGAACGATAACCTACACTGAAGTACCAGAAAAAACTGGTATACCAGTTAATACAGGGGTTAGACAATGAAACTGAAACACCTGTCATTTTAGTGTGGGAGGTTTCATGGCTAAATTGGACCAGC